>JAAAKL020000146.1:0-57528 GCA_010016065.2 Carybdea cf. marsupialis auct. non (Linnaeus, 1758)
ATATAAAGACCAACGGGAGTTCAAAGTATATGATAAAAGTTATGTTATAATATAGCTAAAATTTTTCTTTACTGACCCATTTTGTTAAATGACTTCAGGCTGGGAAACTAGAATAGAAATTTTAGTTTTTACCATACGGGTACATACACACATATTTGGCTGCACTGATATTGATATTGTATTTCAGGTGGACCAGTTTTTCGTACTCGTACTAACCAGCCGAGAAAGTCTTGTGGAAGGGAGGACAGAACGATTTATTATCCGTATCTTTTGGCAGACACTTATAAGTGTTCTGTTGCCGCCAAACCGGTCTTTACTGGAAGTTGCAGAAGTATTATTAAGTTCTAAGTTATTCCGTAATCTGCTAGATGAGAGTTATAAATATTATGTGCTGCAAAGACCAAATGGCGATGCGACTTTAAGCGCATGGGAAATTTGGTGTCAAGTTGCAAGCGGAACTTTTTCTTTGACATTGCGACACTTTCCTTGACTCGATTTTCGTGATAAATTTAGATCTTCCGCATCCTTGATGATGTTGTCATCGGCGTGCTTGCGTATCTTAAAATAGAAGACTGCGCCACATTGTGAACAAAGCAGCACAAAAACAGTGTCTGGGACGTGAAATTAACATGTCGGACTTGGTGTCTAAAATCAGTCGTAGATAGTTCAATGCTTGTCACCAAAATTTATGATATAGAAGTATAAAAGATACAATTCGATGCCTTGTAGATTTGAAAAGTTTTGTTATCGATGGAATTTTTGATGCGAGGTGGAATTGAGATCAGAATCGATGAATTTGTGAAACGAAAAATTGATGCGATGATGATACAGAAAAGAATTGACAGGTTGGTTTAGATATTTTATGATAGGCCTGGCCTATCATTAACTTATCACTAACTTATAGGACTATCATTTTGGTGCATTTCCTTGGTATGATAAATGGCCGCAGGAAACTTTCCTACTCCACGCACTATGATGTGCAATCTATTTTCCATTAGTCGCAATTGATTATGTGGTTGATTATGGTCACTGCCATTATATAATGATGGATAGATTTCTTATTATATGAAATAAAATACCATTGTATTAATCACTGATTCTTGGAAATGAATGTGGGCCTGCATATCTATGGAAACTGTTCGATAGGCAGAGTATGAGGTAGCTATTATTTTCATGGTAGTTTCAAAAGTATGGACAGGGACAAAAACTGTGATTTATGATAGCAATTCCTGGGAGAATGAGTAGCCTTGTTGTGAACTAAGATGCAGATTTTTTCTGAGGGCCAAACACACTTTGGTAGCTATGACTCTAGAAATATTCCGTGGAATAGTCATGTTATCAGCTTGAAACTTAGCAACATCAAGTCCTCTAAACAAATTATCATAAGTTTATATTACTAACCATTTGATAAAAATAGAAGTGAAGTATCTTACCATGGTTGCCCTAGGTGGTTTCTCATCCTATCTGTTGAGGTTCTTCAGACTGCGAAACAAAGTGCTTCTATTTCACCACTTTTTGTGACTTGCCGTAAAATTAACCTTTCCAATCTTTGCCATACTTAAGTCGTTGCTTACAGCTGTCAAGCATTCCTCTGCAGAGAGGAAAACAGTGAGTGAAGACAAACCTTGGTGAGATTCACTCATGAAAATACCCAATGATATTTTGGGTAAGTAGGTTGATAAAACCTACCAGATTTCTGAGAGAGCTTTTAAATATGTATGGATAAAATCTCCGACTGATAATAAACGTTTTCTGTAGGCCTACATGGCATCAGGCACAAAGCCAGATATGTTTGCAAGGGGCACAGTGATGTAATTCTGGCACCAGTTCACTTGGACTTTACTTAAAAGTACTAATGTTTTTTATTGAATTGGCCAAACAAAATACTATGTTTCATGTTTCAAAATACTATATTTTTCAAACATTAAGGGATGATGGACCTTAATACAGAGAGGTATAAAATTACATTTACATAATACAGGTTTGTTTCTGTGTTTAATTTTTGCTGGAATTTGTCATAAATGTAGATCTATAGAATTACAGTACTTTAATGAAGGTGCAGAAAGAGTCAGAAAGCTTAATATATATGAATAAAATCCATATCTTAACAATTTTTGGTACTGATTAGTTTGTGGAATGACTCAAAGGGAAGAGGGTTATCATTTTCTCGGATTCCAAATAAGAGGGCTTTTTAGGGGAGAAACTTTAAGCAATCAGACCATGCTAGACTTAATTTGGCTGATTTCAGTTTACCAGAGGTTAAGGATAATGACATCAAGATCCCAAGGAATGTTAACATTACTACACTGACCTGGATATCAACAGATATCAGGCAATTCAGTAGAAAATTTTTTAGTGTGGAGGCAGAACACACATCCAGGATCATGGCAAACAGTTTACACCTCTCACAATTTTCTATATATAATAGGTCTATGACCTGAAATCTGGTCGTGTTCGAACTGGCACTTAAGACAGTTGAACATTTTTGGCAGGGCTGTAGCAACTGGGGGTCAGAGAGGCTGTTGTCCTGAATATTAGTCAAAGTGTTGTTACGTGCAAATTCTCTGCATAAATATTGTTTGTTTATACAATGGTGCCCCCCCTGGAGGATCACTGCTATGTCCCAGTTTACAAATGTTGTACTTTCTCTTTAGTCTAGACCATTGCCACTAACGAAATGCTGCAGGAGAGAGATTGATATTGTTGCATCACAACAATCATGGATCAATAGTATTCATAAGATCAAGATTTCACAGCAGGAACTTTAGTCAGGCTTGTTACAATCCCTTGATTAATAAACAAACTGTGAAGACCTTAGGTTATCATAGAGATGCTACACTGGGATAGATGTATTCATATATATAGTTTATGATAGTGACATTTTTTTACAGTAAAACAAACAAGCAATTTTTGATCTTGTCTATCTAGTTAACATTCAACTAAAAATTGGGTTGTCCAGAACCTTTATCAACCACAAACACGTAAACAAAATGTCATTTTGGTTTGAGAGAAGGGATAAAAAGGCTGTTCTGATTTTGTCGGGATTGTGATCGTCTATCTCATAAATACCCCAATAGCAGCGTTTGACCATTATGTGTAAGTATCCTATCTGCATGAGTCAAGGCCCTGTATAATTGCACCCAAAACATGACTTGTTTGTCTGACCTTCAACACTCGTGTTTCACACATATTTTTCACAGACCTGATATTGCATTCTGATTGGACAAGAGGCTTCTGGCTCATAGTCAGCATGAAAAGGTTAACTATGAGGTTGAACTATTTGTATTCATATTGGAAACTAAAGAATTCCTGAGCTAGGACTTCAAGACCATCTCAGACAGCTTATTTAATAAGTAACTTTTGTCAGGTGTTTTTATTGCATACAGTTTGGTAATGCAAAAGTCGCAGTTACACCTGCCTCCATTGTACATTTACAACATAAATGTTTTAAAAGATTCCAGATGTTGTGCTCAATGTTACACTCCTTTAAAAATCCCAGATTTATTTTGACAATGTAGTATCAAACCTGTATTTTCTATTATTAATGGGTTTCTAAAGCATTCTTGAAATTCGGTACTGCATGAGCTCAGGCTCATAGCCAGCTCTAATCTAGGGGGCTGATCTAAATTTTGGGTGGGCTTGATCAGCATTCATGGCCACCAAAAATGCTAGTTCATAGGAGCATCCAGAGAGCTTTTGAAAGAAGTTTGAAAATTAATGTCATTTCTCACAGTCTATTATAAAAGCACTATTTTTGCTTAAAAACTACTGCAGGTAGAGGTGAAAACAGACCTTAAACCTTTGTTTTATAAAATATTATTGACTCTCCAGTATAAACTACAGCTATATCTAATCGAATTTGAGTAAATCCTTTAGTGTTTGTAGACAATTAGGTGTAATCACATAAGTTTTATGTCAAAGTTAAGAGTGTCACAAGCACTAAATGTTAAATTTAGTAGCACAAGTAATTTTCGTGCAAATAGACAAAAGTATCTATAATTGTTCGGCTTCCTAGTAAAACATATGCTTACCTCATCATGTCAACCCCACCATTGCAAAACATCTGTCATATTTAGTCAAACCTAAGTTAAGAACGTATGCTCAGAAAATAGTGACATCACAGTAGCCACAGAACAGCTTAGAACATGCTTTATCAATAAGGGTTACCCGGTACCCCTTGTGGACTCCCAAATCCAAAAAGTGCTGGATCTGAAGAACCCAATAATAGTATCGATTCGAAAAATGAAACTGGAGTCCTGTTTGTTTTAACAAATCAACCTAAATTGAGCATGCTTAATAGACTACTTTGGCAAAACCTCAACTTACTACACAGCATGCAGGAATTAAAGACTGTCTGCACCCTGGTACCTTTATTGCCTTTAGAAACACTCTGCAACCTCCTAGTGGGTGGTAAGGTTCCACAAATCCAAGAAAAGAAGGGGTGTTTTAAATGCAGGCACCCCAGATGTAAAACATGCAAACATCTGGTAGAAACAAATGAGTTTCAAAGTAAGGCAAGCAATAGGTTTTTCATTAATTACGAACTCATTGTAATTCCATAGGTATTATTTACCCCATGTGATGCAAAGTGGCCTGCAGTACGAAGACAAATAGTCGTTAGGCTAACAAAAAGGAATCCCATTTCCAGCCAGAACTTTTTCAGCCATTACAAGCAGGCAAAACATCACAGCTTTGAAATAGATGTTGATGTGCAACAGATTGACAAAACAGACCCCAAATTACCTAAGCAATGGAAAAAATTCTGGAAACGGAAACTAGGAACAGCACCATCAGGTTTGAACAAAAATGGAGGCTTAGCCACTGTCACTATTAAAATCAGCAGTCCAATTCCTGACAGGGCCATATGAATTTTTTGTTTGTTGAGTTCTATACTTTGTATTTTATGATTGCTAGGGTGTCTGCCTAAGTACTTATGCAGAAACTCTCTCCTACTTATTTATTATTATATGGCTGGTGTAAGAAAGAGAGCAGAAATGAGGAATTTGTGTCAAATAAGTTCTTTGATGTAAAATCATTGAATATTTTATAATCTTTATTTAAGTGTGTATATTTGTATCTTTTAGGAATACCTTGTCTCAGTTTGTAATCCAGAGTGTGAACAATATGTCAGGATACCATCACAACTACTTGTCAAGTTGATTAATGGAGACGATGGCATCAGTTTAGGAGAATTAGAAAAGAAACACAAGACACACATAAAGTTACTGCCAGGGTCTAAAGTTCATATAAAAGGAAAGTTACTATCTGTAGGACTGATAGTTTCATTCCTGGAAGAGGAAGTTATTAATTGGCAAAATTTTGTTGGTGGCACCTACCATACATATTTAGAGACTACAATAAAAAATAATGGCCTTCTTAATGAAAATTTAAGAGAGTTTGGCAGGAGACTGGGATATAATGATGATCAGATAGAGGTTGCAGCTTTAAATTGTGGTCAGAATCTGAATGAGAACTGTCTTCTACAGCAGCTTTTGATTTGTGGTGGCCCGAATAATATATATGCAGGAAATGATACCACTACTACCGCGGACCATGACAAGTTACCCAATCGGACCTCAACTGATTATGATAGCAATAGAAACATACAGACTATTGCTGTGCCATCGTCTGATTTAATTTCATCATCAGTAACAACAGAAAGTGCAGTAAAGCTGAGGCATATTGTTGTGGATGGAAGCAATGTAGCCATGTGGTATGTAATATCAATTATCTTACTGGTTTTGATAGTCTGGGTAACAACATAGTTAGAGTGGTGAGCTTATTTGTTGTTGTAATCTGTCAATGGTGTGCTACATCATGAAGTATGCTCCACTGTTTTTGTACTTATCATATTTTGTAATTTTATCATTTTATTGGTTCAGTTTCCTTTGAAATGTGGTTGGGTTATATTTGATAAAAGGAGTTCTTTGACATCACCCAATATTGATTTAGGGCAGCCATATAATGAAGTGCATGCACACGTGAACAAGCAATAGGGATAAGCATAGAATCAACAGTCATAAACTTTAAAAAAAATCCTCACCCTTCTTCTTGTTGATTGTTGCTTATTTTTATTGTTGCTGTTGTTGTTTATTTTTATTGTTGCTGTTGTTCTTAGGGTCTTTTTTATATTTTGTTAAGCTGTTTGTTTATAGTTGATTAGGTTTTTTGGTGTTGTTATTGTTGTTGATTCTGCTTCTATTATTGGTCAGTTTCTTTTCCCTTTTGGCCTAGTTTTTGTTTGCATAGAACAATAATTTTTATTCCCCCAATTAATTACATAGATCTAAGTCCATTTTAAAGCTTGTACATCTATTTATTTATGCGTTTATCCATCAAATCCACTATACAGATTGGTTTAAGGCTCAGGATTTGGAAAGAAACTAGCTCCAAACGTTTTTTGGGGATCATTCAGCTGCTATAACTGCTTTGGGGCTTCGCTTGTGGGACCTTCACATCAGAGCTTTTTGTTCTTGATTGTGTAATAAAGTGTTGAGAGATAATGACATCATACAATACATATCTTTAATAACAACCTTGATAAAGACTGAACTTCTCATGAACTATCATTAGTCCTTTTCTTTTTCCCCAAAAGTTCTTGTGATGTGCCTTTTTAATATTTATTTAGTACAACTCCAAACTTCCGAATCCACAGACCTTTTAGCATTTCCATTGTAATTTCATGAGACATCAACAATAGTAATAGTACTGTTATGTCTTAACCTGAACAAAAAAATTTTGAGCTCTCTGTAGCCATGTTTGAACTTTGAATTGTCTATATGGGATGTAGCTAGTTATGTGGCAAATGATATGTTATTGTCAGAAATAAGTTTTCACAGCAAAGAGGACACCAAATATTTCATCTATGCATATTGGCAATTTTACAGCATCTCACTTGCATGGAGGACACTTCTATAGACCAATATGTCCTCTCTATCCCAGCCTTGCTTTCTCAGGAAATGACTCTTGACTGCTGCCAAGGTGGCCACCCATCCTACAATACCTTGAATTCCTTGAAAACTGCTGTCAAAAAGGGTTCTTAAATTCACTTTTCTTTGAATCCCTTGAATTTTCCTTTAATTTTCTTTGCATTTTGTTGCCATGTAATACTAGTCTAGTTTGGTTGACAAGTTTGATTTGTGGACACAAAATATGCTTTTCCTTTTCTGATGTAATTTACTTGAAATAGACTTATTTTATAAGCCGGCATGTCCAAAGAATGCCACCTCAAAGCCGCCTGGCTCACAGAATCAAGGTCCAGGGACTGGTTGCAGTCTTGGCCACTGAGCACAACGGCATACTGCAAGCTGTATAGAAAAATGAAGAAATAATCAGCAAACCTAAACTAGTGATGGAGGACATTGCTAAAGTATAACCAAAAAACCCCGAAAACATTGAAGAGTTAATGGACTGTCTTGGAAAAATTTGATGAACTCAGCATTCTTGCTATGAAGAAGCAGGATTTTACTGTTCTTGCAAAAGCACAGTCTTTTGGTGTTGCCCAGAAAGAAAAAAGGGACAAAATCATTGAACTTCAGAATGTGATTGATGAAATGCTGCTTGAGCTTAAGGAACTTAAGTGATTCTTTCCATGATGAACATTTTAGGAGCAGTATAAAATCCCAAGTAGTTGAATAAAAGCCTTCTATGTTCACTGTATATTTTTATGCAGAACGTCTTGTCCCTAACTTCTGAAAAGAAACCTACATTTAATGAGCTTTCTTCAAAAAGGGATTGATAATTTGAAGTATGCGGTGAAAAATATTTTAGATTTTAGTTGTTAAGATAACTTCAAGATCAGGCATTTTGGAGGTCGTGGGAGTGAGGAAACACAAATGGCCACTTTGGCTGCCATGACCAGCAGGTGGGACAGCGTTTCTTCTAGGCAGACACTATTCAAAAGGGCTGTACCACGTTGTAACCTAATGCCAATGTTCCCTGCGTCATACCAGGAGAAAAAAGCAATATTCTAGGTACAACCTTCACGGAAGAAAATGAGTTATTTTACTGTCTGATTATTGCAATCAATATTTCCATCCAGACAAATTTTAGTCCAGCCAAAAAGAGTTAGGCAAGTAGACTCCTATGTACAATGAGTGCTAGCATGATTAAATTTAGTTGAAGACGAAAAAACCTTGCTGTTTACTACCAATGCAACATGCAAAAATCCATTGGAACATAACATAAATTGTGAAATATTTTTCATTCATTACAACAAAACAGGGATGTAGTATAGGAGAACAGGTAAATTTGGAGAAATTGATGTTGGGCAGTAGAGACACTCTTTTGCTTCAGAAGAAACTTCATGGTGAGGTTCAACTTATTCTAATGCAGCTATGGCTTGTTAAATAATTGTATTTTTGAGTGCTTCTTGCAAGCCGTCATTTGTGCCCTTGTTTTAGGAGGTTTGCCTTTATTTATGTATGGCCGCGTATGAGAGGACCAGACTTCTTCCGTCTCTTACTGCCTAAAACATAGTTTTGAATCGGTTTTCCTTTTAGCCATGGGAACAAGGAAGTCTTTTCATGCCGGGGCATACAAATATGTGTGGATTGGTTCAGAAATCGAGGTCATCATGATATAACAGTCATAGTACCTCAGTGGAGAAAGGAGGTTTCTAAAACAGAAAGCCCAATCCTTGATCAGGAGGTCCTCCTTCAGCTGGAAAAAGAGAGAATACTGGTATTCACACCATCACGGAGAGTCAATGGTAGGAGGGTAGTTTGCTACGACGATCGTTACATTGTTAAAGTTGCAGCAGAAGAAGATGGTATTATCGTGTCAAATGATCATTTTCGAGATCTTGAAAAGGAGAGCCAAGAATATAAAGACGTTATTGACCAACGACTGTTGATGTATTCTTTTGTCAACGATCGTTTCATGCCCCCAGATGATCCCCTTGGAAGGCACGGGCCTTCGCTTGAAGATTTCCTGAAGAAAGGTACTGCTTTGCACCCAAAGCTTTGCCCTTACGGACGGAGGTGCACATATGGACAGAAATGTAGGTACTATCATCCAGAGAAACAAGGTACTGTACAGAAGAAGGCTGAAAGTGAATTACGGACGTCTCCCGTCAAGGTTGATGGTGATGAGAGTAGGAATCAAGATGTTAAAGGGAGGAGTCAGGAAAGCCAAATGAGGATGGGAGAAGTTCAAATTGGCAAGAATGACGCCCAAACTAGGAACCATGAAAATGAAGTAAGGAAACAGCGTGCAAGGAGCCCACTTTTATCACAACATTACAGTCAAGTGTTGACTGACCGAACTTCAAGCTTGTACAATACGCGTGTAATACACAGAGATTCCTCGCCTTTGTCACGCCAACCTGTTGAAAGCAGGTCAATACAAAGTTCGGTTGTTCCTATGAAGTCTTGTGCAAGTGAACTAAACGAACTGCAAAGAAACTCATGGCAAAGCAATATCGAGGTTGTAGCAAGAGGGAGAGAGCCTCAGTCTTCAATTAGGCAGACTGACCAGGTAGTTGCGAAATTTGATTTGAAACAATCAGTTGACAATAATCGATCTCGGATGCCAAGTGATATAGTTTCTGAAAACGATCGGGTGCCAAGCACAGTAATTTCAAATAGACGCGAAGCTCCTTGTAGCAAAATAGGTTATGATGGTCCGCAACGGGATCCCATGGCAGCTGTAGCTTTCGAAAGATTATTACCGCCACAGTCCTTAGGCAATGCACCATTGCCACAGAATGGCCAGCCGTCTTTTGATAGAAGAGAATGGCAGCATTGTCACCGATACCCTCAAAATGGGCTAGAGGATCAGGTTAGTTGAATGATGATACCCTCTACCTTCAACGGTTACGTTCTTTTTCTTGCAGGACGTTACTAGGTCGTCTTTTCAAAGTAGATTGTACTGGTTTCGCATTTGAATATACGGTTTTCCTACTCACCACTGTCCTAAATGCAATCTTATACAAAGTGGCCGTGTAGTATGCGAGTGTGGTTATTCAAATTGTGGCAAAATTTGGCAAGAAACGCTTCTTTTCTCAGCACCATTATCATTGCCGAAATCAGTGGAAAATGATTTATACCATAAACATCCTGCATGTTGAATCGGTGATATAATAACCAAAAATACTGGACTTACCACTTATGTATTGCATTGTTACAGAATGATGTTGTTGAAAACAGATGTCTTTAGCACTAATATTCGCTTCACTCTCCAACTCACTCGGATTCTTCTCACCCTCGTAGCCCTTCTGATTCCCCTCTTCTTTCCGTCCTGCTGATTCCCCTCTTCTTTCTATCCTTCTGATTCCCCTCTCCTTTTCATTATTCTGATTCTCTCTCCTTTGCGTCCCTCTGATTCCCTCTCCTTTGCGTCCCTCTGATTCCCGTCTCCTTTGCGTCCTTCTGATTCCCCTTTTCTTTCCGTCCTTCTGATTCCCCTCTCCTTTTCATCATTCTGATTCCCCTCTCCTTTGCGTCCCTCTGATTCCCTCTCCTTTGCGTCCCTCTGATTCTCGTCTCCTTTGCGTCCTTCTGATTCCCCTCTCCTTTCTGTCTTTCTGGTTCCTCTCTCCTTTCCATCCTTCTGAGTGTCTTGGGTGCCTTCGCCTTCATTACGATCACAATCATATCGATATCATCATTACTATTTTGGTCATCATCATCGTCATCATCATAATCATCATCATAATCATCATCATAATCATCGTCAGCCATCGTCAATATCATCGTTGTTATTATCATCATTATGGTCATCAAAAATCATCATTATTGTCATCATTATCATCATCGTTATCGTAATCATCATCATCCTCGTCATAATCATCAATCATCGGTGTCATTGTCATCGTTGTCAGCAGTTAACCTCATTTGTAAAGTATGCCAAGTAATAGGAGGTTTTGAGCGTTGGCTTTCACAGTGAGTGATACTTACGTAATCGAAGATCTAGATCTTTTGACTGTTTTTCGTTTAGGTAACTTCTGTAACCAGCTGTGAATATCTCTTATGATTTAAATGTTTGTTTACTGTCAGTGAATTAGATTTTAATGTTTTGTTTGATAACATGTATTAAGCACACAATAGGTAGCATACTAGACAGGGAAGACCATGATTAGTGTGTTCTTTTAGAGAAACATTAATTCGTTATGCAAAGCAAGTGAGTGGCTCCTCTCAAATTGCTATTATCCCGAAACCAGAGTTCTGATATTTGTCCTGAAGAGCCATAGCCTTCTTTCCCAGTGTCTTCCTTATAGTTGTTGGTCTTACTGAGGGATACCAGTCAAGTCTGGTTGACCGCAGATTAATCTTCTTTTTGTAGTAATAATTCTCGTGTTATTAACCCCCTCCCACCCTGTATTCTAGGTACGGTCTCCAGGTTTCACTGCTGCTAAATTGCCGTATCGTCCTGAAAGTATACACAGAGGGAACGCCAATGATGTACTCGACGACTACGCGAACAGCCAATGGACACCGAATGAGTTCGTATTGATACCTTTTCAACCAAGTTACCCGCCTCAGCCTCCGCAGAAGGGGTTTAGCAAGGTAACTTATGTTCAACCTCGTATGGTTCCGTACGATTATGATGGCCATCATTATGGCCATCCGAGGATGGTTCCAGTGGCGCAAGGGAGTCAAGTTATAATAGGAGGTACGGTATGCATCTTAGCTTGTCAGCTTATTTTTACCTATTTGGTATGTAAAAATCTACTGTTTCGAATTTCTTTAAATAAGTTGAAGTAACATAAGTTGAAGACATTACTCGACAGCCAACTAACTTTAGATGAAAGAGGTTATCACCGATTCTCATCAGTTTTTTGATAGGAGGCTCTGTTTCACTTTGATCCTCTTTGATACAAGATGCATAATACGATTGCCTTGTAGGACGTACGACATAAATGAAATTACCTCATTTTAAAGGCCAACAGTATATTCTTCTGAAAAGATGGAAAAGTTGTCGGCTAGTGAAAATAATACGTGTGTAGTAGTGACGTGGCACTCAGACTCAGTCTTTCTCATTTTTTTTCGCGATTGTCTGTGAAATGAGACCAAACTATACCAATCTGATAAAAGCGGGCACTGACTGGGACGAATCAAAGGTTGTCTATGTGCACGGTCTCTTGCATTTGGTTATCCGTGAGATGCGAAATTTCTCCCCAGTTTCACTGTCACGTCCGACAGTCGTTCGGGTGAACAAGCCGTATTAGCTCTATTGACTGGGTAAGCAGCAGTGGATAACTTTGCTTTACGACCATAAATCAAAACCCTACATGCGGACAGACAGCTAAACGTTTGCTTCCTTTGTACACTAACAGCGAAAGCTATAGAGTCTGTCTGTTCTACTATTACATAAAGTGGTAATACTGTTATTTTCATGTTCCATTCTAATTGAAAACGTCAAGTGTAAAGAATTAAGTCGAGAGTAGAATCAATGCTTAAGCCATGGCTGTGGTAGTAACAATGTTGATGACTATTATCAAAGTCTGACCTTTCAATTGCGTATAGTTAGGTTTTAGTGGCCATCGGTTTAAGATTGGAAGCTGCAATGTGGACTAGAGGCAAGATGTTTCGCCATGGCTTACTATCCCGAATGCGGAGATTCGATTTTGGAGTTCTACTCCTTTCGTCTTTTACAATTATTTTAAGGTTTTTGATAGCCACAACAGTGCGTTTGTATAACTCTTCAAAAATCAATGAATGCTGTTTGCATGGGATCATTTAACATTATAGCGGCGGTTTTTATCAAACGCTACATTGACACAATGTAATAATTTGTGCTGAATTTTCATAAGGATTTGATCAGCTTAGCATCTGATTAACAACCAGCCTCTTGTGTCACCCTGACAAAGTTTATTTGGTATTCCCTTTTGGCGCTTTCTATATCTATGTTTCTTGAACTTTTCTCTGTTTGAGTGTCGGTATAACTTTTTTAGCAAGGGAAGGTTTGAAGTGTATGAAGCCCTGATAAGTACTACCAGTAACCATGAGCTAGGGCACCATCAACGCTCAAATAGAATAATGTATTGATGGTGTATGAATGCTCACTACGTATTGATCTTATTACGTTAGTTGCAGGCATTTTGCTGGCCAGATATATACCACGTAATTCGAAGCAATTTACGAGTCATTCTAGATGCCTGAGCGTTCTAATGTGCTATTAGGTCATGTTGCAAAACGCTGAGATATAGCTTATTATTACAGATAGGTTAACAGTGTAGCTAAGGCTAGATTGGAACGCAATTTGTGACTTGCAGTACTTGTGTTTAATTTATACTTTATATTACGTTGTAGATTCCAGACCAATACCTTCGTACCCTAAAAGACAAGAAAGTGAATATCAAAGGACATATGCAACAAGGATAATGGGCAACAGTAACAGCATGAGCATATTCCAAGAACTTCAAAATAGATTCCCTGGACAGAGTGATTTAATCTTGGATATTTTACGTCAGTATCCAAACGAAAATGACATTGAAAGATTATCATGGTTCGTTCAGAGTCGGCATTGTTGATGTTAACTGAGTGTAGTATACCTAGGTTCACTTATGTGCTAAAATGAATAGGGGGCTGGTAATTGTATAGATTGAAATCAAAATAGGTGTATACGTACTCTATCGAAGTCTTGGATTTCCCGTATTATTTTAGTAAGAAGTTTGAATATTCTGTGTTCCTAGATGTAATCAAAGGTATCACTGAGTTTCATTTTCATGTTCATATTGACAGACACCTTGCGCCCTTTACTTGTAATCACTAGACATATTCTTGTAACATATCATCCGTCTGCAGTATCAAAGTACTTTTTGTTTATAAAAGGTTGATGATTAGGAATTCTGTGAGAGTATGAAAACTAGTTAATCTCAAAAAGGGATTAATTAGTTAAGTTAAAAGTTAAGAAACTCACTTAATTAACTTACACAAGGCAGGTGCGACATAGTAGTCTTATGGGTAAAACGTCACAAACCGTTACTATCCCTTGTACCAACAGTGTAAATGCGTACCCATCTAATTTCCATATGTGTGTTATAAGATCGTTTTTGCGATGGGCGTTGACCTCGAAACTTAATTTTTGGTAGTCGCGTCATAATTCCATTCTCTGTACTCGTTTATACCTTCCACCCCAGCGGTCAGTTGTCCGATTTAGATCAAGGCCCCGTTAACCTGTTATGGAGACACTGTGTTGTTGTCCAGTGTTGTGTATATACACTGTGTCAAGGTCGCTTGAAAAGGTTTAAAGGCTTCAGATGTCAACACAGGCAGACAGTGCCTTGTCTACGTTTGCTGCTTGTGGTCAAAACTAATGAAATCGTAAGTTAACTGCGATAGAATTGGTATCTCGCAAATTGATGACCTATTATTCAATCTTGTATTTAAAACAACCCCGTTGATTTGACACCACAGTATTTACAGATTAATTTTCTCTGTCATGTCAGTGTTTGTATGAAGCAAATTTCGCATATCTGTCATTTCTTCAGACGAAGGTAAGTATTTACGTAATCGTAATCGTATCTTTGATAGCGTTTTAGCTACAGCTTTACTTATATCTATGATATGCGTGTGTTAATGTATGAATGAGAAAATATTCTCATGCTGGTAGATTGTACCAAGGCGAAATTCATCTACAGAAAATTCATTCTTTTGTAAGAGATCTTTGTTAGATATTAAAATCCGTCAAATTGATTATCAAAAGATATTGGGTTGTTACACAACGTTATGAAAGCGGAGCATGTGGTCTATTTACTGCTTGCATTTCTTAGTCGTGGTAAGATTGTCTTCAATCATGTTATTTTATTGATAGCATTTATTGTTGACCGTCGGAACGTTTCATCGTATCCAGTAAGTGATTACATCTGCTGTTGGGCAAAGGTATGGATGGTTGTCTTTTTTGACCACTGAGTGTCGACCTTATGTTTGACAAGTGACAGGGTAGCAACAGGCGGGGGATGATCAACTTTTCCTCGGTAAATAGAGGGGTCGTAATAAATTGTAGGTAGGAATTTAATTTTGCAGTTGAATAATCCATAGGTATTGCTACAGTAGTCGTGGGACGTCGAAATATATAGCTGAAGTTCTTTAAGGAAAAGCTGTAACGTTTCTTGTGCATGCTGTGTTGCATACTAAATGTAAAGATTTTCGTTTTGGTTTGGTTTGGGATTAGACAGTACGCACGTTTAGTACGGACTCGAGAGCGATTGCAGCATCTGCGCTCTTACAGAAGATGTCATCCCTCCCTTCCAGGTACACAAAAAGCAAGTTTTGGATCGCTGAGGGTATCTTTCATGGATTATGGCTTCAATTAAGCTGTAGTGCCGACATGGATGGGAAAAGACCTTACTTTAAGTAGAACTGTAATGCACCGTTCGGATTTTTACTTATGTTTAATTGCTTGGTCATGAAGTACCCGCCGGACACTCGACTTACCCATTGGGACCCTCGGTTCATCGTGAACCCGTGTCCAGTGGTGTAGCTAGGTTGTGGTACTTGCCGAAAATGCCCGCCATCAACCGTGAGTACCCTCGGTGGGCATACAAAGTCTGGAGCCCAAAACAAACAGCAACGATCAAATGTACCAAGAAAAGGCAACTTCAAGAAGTAGTAAAAACTCGAGAAACGTCATTGGCTAGCTGAACCCTTGCATAATGATCTTCCTCTGCAGGGTGATACATTGATGGCTTATTACTGGGTAAAGATTGTGTGGTGTTTGACGACGTAGACTTAAGAAGACTTCAGAAGTCCATGAAAGCCAATAATCGCTACCATGAGATGAACCTCAGCTCTTGTGATCGTGCGAGATGATGTAAACGAAAGGAATTATGTCGAGGGGAATTTACTTCGCAGATCAGTTTTACGACGCTGTGTGTCACTTGTAAGGAGCATAGTTTGCTTTGGTGACTTAGATGCATGGTTTACGACATTGCATCTGCAGTGATCTAGGTTATAAAAGTAAAGCAATCATATTGAAAAGTCGAAGGGAAGGAAGGGTCTTGCCATTTAAGCTATTCATCGGGTTTGCAGTCATCATGTGTAAAATGATCAGAGCAGAACTATTCAACTACAAGGCATATTCTTCGAGATCATACAGTTGGCCAATGTGGATATTTTGATATCTAAAACCGGCCTGTAGCCCAAATAGACCTGCTACTAGTTAAAAATGGCTACCAATTGCTCTTGACAGTTCCATTCGTGCTTCACACAATAAGAAACTTGTCAGAGGGCTTAGTCTCATGGATTGGATATGAGGAGAGTGGTGAGTTATCAAGAGGGGCAGATGCCCTGCCGAATAATCTGTAGGTAATAGGTGGGAGGCTTAGCGAATACATCACAATTTTCTGTGCTTAAATTGCGGGGTAGAATTGTTTGTTTACGTTTCGAATACTTCTCTTCAAGGTTCTTGCTATAATACTGCATTGTATCCATGCGTTATGGCCATCGGTGCATTACAACATATATATTGAAAAATACGTGTGTATCACGACTAGTTGTTGTCGAAGATTTGGCTGTTAAGTTCCATTTATTTGTTTAATAACGTGTTCACACTTGTACACTGTAGGCTTTGGTTTCCAGGTTCTTTGAATTGGAAGTTTCAGTGCGAATATCTGATGATATATACTTAGGCATCGCGTTACAGAAGGAATAAGATGCAGTTCTCAGAAATTTTAATGTCACTTCTCTAAAGACAAAGCATCTTGAATATCATACATATTCTTCTTGATGCCTTTGATTTTTCCTTGTTTAAAAGTCAATAAGAGTAAAACGTTGCTTTTACCATACATTTCGAGGAAAGAAAAGGCGTACTGCTCAACCGTTCTGAGCATCTAGTCCTTTAATGAAGATCTTGTGGTGTCTTTCACCGAGATAGGTAATGTGTTTAATAGTAGTTTAAAGAGGAAGATGCTTTATGATTGTTGAGAATGGCTTTGTGTGGGCGTCATCGGTCCAACAATGGATAGGTTTCGATCGGGACAAAAGCTGGCAAATATTTGTATTGGCACTAATCATTTAGTTCCCGTTTCGAGAATAGACAAATCAGTACTCAGCATCATGCGCAGACGCAGCAAAGTCGTAGGTTGCATAACTAGCATTCTTTGTAAAATATAAACAAGGGAAACAAAATCCACTAAAATTGTATAGCAGAGGGGAAATCAAGCGTACTTTTCAAAGAATGAAGATGTTCCCTAGATTTCGAGTTTCGGGAAGAGGGTAAACCCCACCGAAAAAAAATCATCAGCAGTGCGAAGGAGGGGGTAAAAATATTCTTCCCCTTCATGCCCGATATCTATATGAACATAAACTATACAGTAGTGTAAATGATATGATATTAAAATGTCCGTCAAACTAATATATACCCTCCACATAAGAATCGCACATTGATGCACAGTACTCAATCCCGAATCTGATTTGGCGACCGACAATCAGAACTTGCAGAAATTTACGTAAATTACTGATGTTTTAAGAACTAGTGTGAAATGATCTCTGAGGTTGAAAGTATTACAAAGCTCAGGTTTTAGATAGGCTGTAATAACACGAAATGAGTTATAAACCAGCACTACAGGATACTCTGAAAGGCCGCGAAGGTCCTGTATTGAATCTATTACGTCCATATTCAACCAAAAGACGCAGACTAGATAGATTAGTTTAAATCGCCGTGATGCTCACCTTTCGCAAACTTGGAATATTGCATCACCTTGTTAGTAATTAAATGTTACAAAGGTACCTAATAAAATTACTATACGCATAACATCTAGATACTTTCCCCCTTCTTAACTTTCAATGTACTTAAAATATAAACAATTTTTAAAATGTTATCCATATAAAAACAGGCCAAACAAAACAGCGTATTAAAATGCCACTTTTCTATTCCTGACCTTGAGAACAATTTTGATACACTGGCAATAAAAATGAGTGTTATTTAATAAATACGAGGCTTTACATTTGGATCTTACATCTAAGATCTGCATCGACTCAAGCCGAGCAACAAAAAAGATCATCCTTCTCTCGACAATCAATCGCCTCTCAACAAAGCAATAGTTAGAGATCCTGTAAAATCCTAAATGTGAGGTGAGTAATGATGCGGCTACGCGCTCGACGGATGTTAGAGCGCAAGAAAATGCTATATAGAGCCAATCCAATTCACTTGGCTACTTCGTATAGGAAGTCTGTTTTTTTACCTATTCCACAACAACGTCACAACTTAACTATCCATAACATAACTGATACATAAATTTCTCATCATTTATATACAGAGTTGAAAGGAAAAAACTAAAATACTATCCACTCAAACTCAAGCACGTATAATCCTAAACTAAGTTAATACCTACGATTACAAATACCTAAAACCCCCATACCATAAAACACCCTTCCGTTCCGCTATTCAAGTTCCAGTATGAAAGCGAGGCTGCGACGTACATTGCCTGCCATACGAGCTTACTCATCTACTATAATAGCGGACAATTACCGGTTAAACTGTGAACTAACAAATGTCACAAAACTAGTGCGTGACTACCAAGAAAACACAAAAGATTTCCTTCAAGCTCATGAAATTGCTTTATGGAAACGTTTTAAAAATTACACACTTACTCATATTTGGTCAGGTATCAGGGGTATAAAAGCTTTAAAAAGTCTTATGCTTGATGGCGAATGGGGAAAAATCAGACTTCATTTGAAGTGCGTCTGCTCCAAGTGTCTCATGAGAGCGTTTTGAGGTTAGTCTTGATTTGACACATTGACAAAAGCGCTATAAGCGCGTCCTGCTATTAAACACCATGATGATATCGTTGCAATCAGTTACCTATGGTATTATGGAGAATGTTAGAGAAGAGAATGATATTGAGTTTAAAGTTTCTTGTCTTTCTTATAGCAAGAAGTGGCATTTGGCTAAGAGTTGAAACCTAATAAAGAACCCGTGAAATCCTATGTCCCCTTACCCGTTCTACTAATCGTTATAATAACGGTTGGTTACTTACTGATCCATGGTTGGACTCCATGTTAGGTGATGTCAATGTTGTGTTTAAAGTATATAAAACTGTTGTTTTAAATATTATTACGGAACTGTTACGTGATGTATGGGTGCGCCCACAACAGAGATTGTATCTTCATCTATTTTATGTCCAAGTTGCTGTAAGCAACACCCTCGCCATGGCCTTTGAATTGTCTCTCGAACCACAACCATCTGGAAAATTATTTTATTATTTATTTCATCGGCGAAATAGTTGTAAATAACAAACTAGATCATTTAGATACTGCATTGCTATCAAAGGAATTAATCCTGGGTTTCTCATAAAACAATGCCTCAGACTACCTTAATCTCCCTTTTGAAATGTTAAATAACAAATTAGAGGAAACACTTCCGGCAAAAAAATTCTTCAACCTATGTTGCAAATAGCATTGCTCCCTAACTGCCCGTGTTCATTTCTCAACCTAAGATGTTTTTTATGATAATTAATGCCCACTATAATGACCTTGACGGTACTTTGCCAATAGCATACACGCAATGTTGTCTGTTCATGTGGCATGTAAATAACGACCACCACATAGGTATAGTTACTTTACCAGTGTATCTACGTTGGCTAGAAAGAAAATGCATTTGTTTGCATACTACGCTCTTGGATGGGACCTTTCCAAGGCTGTCGACTTTGGACATATACCACATTAAAGCAAGAGTCAACAGTTAGCTGTATACAAATGCTATCATAAATCAGTACAGGTGTTTCCTACAGCCCTGTAGGTGCATCTGCACAAATGCAAATCAGTTACGGGAATAGCAAAATATATGGCAATAAGATGGGTTTTTTTAAGAAAAAGTATAAGTATCATCCTAGCTGCGGCACTTTCGCTTATACTATAAGTTCTTTCCTCGTGCTGCCACTCTCTAGAATCCTCATTCTTCTTCGTGCTTCCCTAATGACTACAACGTTACTCGGTTGAGGGTTCTCAGTAACAGGTTTCTGTTAGCTTAATCTTTCTCTTAATTAACTTGTCTTTTCTATGCTCTCCATTTTTGTAGCTCTCAACGTGTCAGTGGCATTTAATCCTTGTTAAGAGCAACTTCTTTAAAAAGAAACTAAACAAATTTTTATTGATTCAAAATGGTGATCTTAATTGTCATCGCCACTGATCTCTAAAAAAGACTGGATCAAGCTTCCCATTGTTTCCAACTACGAAAAAGTGTAGTCGCGAGTACTGGCCCCCATTATTTAAAATAGCGCGGGAAGGTCCGCCATGTTGCGTCATATTGTTTACAAGCTTTGTGTGATGGGGATTGAAATGTCGTCCAACGACTGACCTCACTTTGAGACGGAAGATGCTCGATCCAGTGATTTTTAGAGATCAGTGGTCATCGCCAGTCGTCGAAGTAAAAGGCAACTCCTCTCCTTTTATTCTATCAAAAGAATTAATCATTCATTGATTTATGAATAATTTGAGTCAGTCAGTTTTTGTCTAGCAACGTATTTAGAGGATCTTCTACCATCGTCAGCCCACTGAATCCGTGATGATCACGATCCAAATAGTAATGTTGCCGAGAGCTCCTAAACGACAGGTCTCATATGCTTGCTGTACGTGGCACTATTGCTATCTTGTGTTTGCTGTGCTTCTTTTCGTAACACTGGAAGCAGAATTTCTGGAGCTTTGTATAACATGCTGTTTATTTACATGTTGCTATCGAAGAGATTTGCCATACGTTACTTGCACATTTGAATATACTTATTTAACTATAAGTTGTAGGGAGTCTTGTTAAACTTTGTACACTGTATTATTATGTCTTATAAATTGATCTTCCATGTATATTATGAATGATAAAAGGGGCAATATATCTTCCAATGGCACCTATCAAAAGTTTTTGGCGTTGCATGTTGAAACTTGCATAACATGACATTTCTGTGCTATCACTAAATTAAATCAAGGCAAGAAAAGAGTGTTTCACGGCCAAAATAAGCCTGTAGGGGAAATTCTGTAGGTGATTTTATCAAGAACATTGTTATCCTACGCTGCACCTGAAAGAGTAGATGAATAAGTTGAGTGACAAGAGGAACAACCCGTCTTCTGTTTAGCCACTTCCAACCTGTGGCTTACTTTAGCGATTGACACTTCTATCGAACTTCAGGTACTTTCCTGAAACAGTCTTGATAAGAATTCAACCATCGGACACTTATTTAACAAGCCTATCTGTCTCCTCTAATTAAGGTAAATAGACCAAATCCATTAAAGCTTGAAAGATCAAGTATTGACCGATTTGATTGGTGGATTCACTCAGGCGTAAAATCAAGGTCACAGAACGGCGTTTACCATGATCTTACTGTTCTTGAACGATTGCCCGTTAAGCTCTTCCAAATGTAAAAATAGTGCTTTTGTAACAAAAAGTTGAATATTGCAGAATTAATTTCTTGGCCTTTAACAGATTCTAAGTTGGTGACCAATGTTCTGTAAATGAAATCAAGCACAACGGGAAGAAGAGAGCAATTTTCATTGAATTTACTGTTGTGGAACGGTACCCTCTTAGAAGGTAGGAATTTGCTTATGCCAGGTGTTACAGGTAGATAACTGCTTATTTACTGTATTCAATATGTGATACTTTTCCTTTTTCTTCTGATAAACGCGCAAACTGATAAAAAATGGTTTATTTGCACTGGTGATTGTTAAACACACCTTGTAGCAAAGTTTATATACACCATAGCTGTACGTTAACTTCCTCTAGGCACACATTGTGAAAGGAGTACAGTTTGAAATGGTGTAATTTGTTATATAGTGGACGTGATAAGATAAATTCAAAGTGCAAAACGACATCCTATTAGTATATTTTCTAAGCTACACGTTTATTAAACTGAGCTTTTAGAGCAAGCTGGTGCGGAGTAACGAAAGGCAATAAAGTAACGGTGTCAAAATATAACTTTTATTACAACGTAGTGTTAGTAGAATTACAAGGAAACTCTCGATCAACACAGACCTGAATCGTTATTATTTGGAAAGGTATGCTATTTCTTTATTTCACTTGCAATAAAGTGACAAATGCACCGGTACAAACAGAAATTCGATCGACACTAGCTTCAATCTTAAGAGTATTATTAATGGATAGTTGTTGGGAAATATTTTTTTTTTCAAGATCACAACGTTAATTTGTTCTAGAGTGATGTTGACAGGTTGCTCGTATCCTAGGCTCCGGGTGTCAATGTAAAAGGAATAGAGTGAAATGCCCCTTATAATCTAAGCTCTAGGTCTTGATGCCAAACAACAACATGAAATCGCTCTCCTTGTATTTTGGCTCCAGGTACTTGATGTAAAACGATTAATATTGAAAATGCTCCCTGGAGTTTAGGACTTAAGCTATGATATAAAGATTGCCGCTACGAAGAAAATGAATCATTTTTGCACACTTTCGCACTTTTACTAGTTTGTCTTAGGTATAGGACAATCTTTAGATTTAATTACTAACACCATGGCAAGAAATAGGAGTATGGAAAGATGATGATCGAAGTAAAAAGTAAGGGCAAAAAGAAGTTTTCAATGCGAAGTTTAACATTGACTCGTATTTTTATACGAATGTTATTATATTTCGTACTGCGGCTCCAGAGTTGATGAAGATTAGTTACAGTTAAACATAAACTTCCAAATATTCTAAAACTTAATAAAGATAATATTTGAATAAAGAGTAATTTTCATGAAGATTTATCATAGATTGGAACATAATAATAATGGGTGCAAATAAAAGTCTCCACTTTTCTTTAAGTACTAGTAGAAGCCATCTGCGTACGTTAAATCCCTTTTGAAGAGTTCCTAATGTACTCTTACCAATTGCAAATATTTTCGTGAAATTATTTGGGAAAAATCTGGAGATGAAAGATCCATTCCAATTGTCGTATACCGATTAACAGGTTGCTCCTGTATGCTACTTCAGTTAAATGTCTTCCACCTAGTTAAAAAAAATATGGCTGGTTTGATTCTTCGTCATGAAACGTGGGAAGATATCAGGAGTAAAACTAGTTCAATTCAACCGGCTTGACTATGTTTCGTCGCATCATACCACGGAACACAATAATTTTCATTTTTTGACCATCTTTAACATCTAAAGCAGAGACATGGTTCGAAACATTACCTACCTATATTCAGACGAATTGAGAACTCTTAATAGTCTACGATATCATCAATTTCTCTTTCGAGGACATCAATCGCCTGTCTATAAGTATAATTCAGCAAATAACAGCCGGAGAAGGAACAAAGTTCTGATGAAGGAGAAATTCAATCTGGACAAAATTAGAAGCGAGTGAGTAATCAGAAGCGGGTCATATCATTTCATGAAGAAGCTGCAATGACACCAAATGTTGATTAATCGATACACTCATTGCTTTTCTGTTATTCCTGTTTCTTTATTTTATAGATTTAAAGAGCAACGTGGCTCCTAAATGCATCTTTATACGTCTCATATAGACGAAGCTTAAATCTAAGCTCCGTTACCTGTTAAAATTTGGATAAACAGATGAAATTCTACACATCAGATGCTATCTCTAATTTGCCAGCTTGGGAGTGAAGGGTACACCTTAGACGGAACTAACCAAACGCTTAGTGAATTAGGACCATTGTTAAAGGATCAGGAGAAGAAGGATCAGGAGGCAACCAAAAAGGAAGGACCTCGCTCAACCTGGAGTTACTTGTACAGTGCGCTATCACGGATCACTGTTGAGCCAGTTACTTTCTGCTATGCATGTGCTATGATACTTCACGCCCCTATAATTCAGCAGTACGTTTATCACCGAATCAGTATTGATGCAGGATTGCCAACCACTATCTACAATTCAGAGACCAGCGCCTGTGACGATGAAGGATCCGAGACATCTATATTTTGGGCTACAATCAGAAAAGAAGTCCAGTCTAAAGCCTCGTATGTGCATCTTGGAGTTGTATTATCAGCCAGCATTCCTTCCGTGTTTATGGCCTTATTATTGGGTTCGTGGTCTGATATGGCTGGAAGAAAGGTCGTTATGATCATGCCTGTCATAGGAGGAACTTTCGAGGCATTGTTTATCCTGGTAACGATGTATGCTAATCTACCTCTGTATATGCTATTTTGTGGAAGCTTCGTTAATGGATTTTGCGGTTTCTTCACTACGATGATACTAGCGGTATTTTCATACATTGCCGATGTGACTGAAGAGTCCCAAAGGGCGTTTCGACTAGGGATATTAGAGGCGATAGCCTTTGTCTCAGGAATGACTAGTCATTTAACAAGTGGTTGGTGGATTAAACACCTGGGCTTTAAAGCACCATATTGGTTTATACTAGGCTTACATACTTTCACGTTATTTTACTTAACTTTAGCCTTGCCGGAATCCAGGCCTCCGTCGAAACAGAGGTCACTGAAGGATTTATTCAGTAAAGTTCATATAGAAAACATCATAACCCTGTTTCGCAAACCTCGAACTCAGAAACGATGGCAGCTAATGGCCTTAATCATAACTTCGGCATTTATGATGCTGTCATCTATAGGATTCGGCAGTGTAATTGTCTTGTATGCATTGGACAGCCCCTTTTGTTGTTCTCCGATCATGATTGGATACTTCTTAGCAGAGAGCATGCTGATCCAGGCCATCGGAGCAATGTTTGGATTCCTTGTACTTCGTAAAATAATCTCAGAAACTACGTTGACTCAACTTGGCATTTTCTCGATTATTGGGTCACTGATAATGATGGCATTCATAAAAAAGAGACTGCTGATGTTTGTTGGTATGTATTGATTTTGAACTGATTTTGTTACATGAACTTCGTAGTACTTAAGCCTAGTTTTGTTGTTAAATACATTTTGATAATGCCCGAAATTTGTTTAGCGAAATCGAAAAGTCGCTCCAAAAATTGAAACGCTGCTCCCAAAACCGTTCAAGTATTGTTTGTTCTATATCTCACTTGAATTTCTCAGGATAATGAAAGAATAAAAGATCTCGATAAAAGCTAGCATCTGATATTTACAATCTGATATCAACCTATCCTAGAAATGCTGGCTTCAATTAGGAATTTAAGTACAATTATTATTTGCAAAATTGCCTGGAAAAATTACTGTCGATTGTTCTTGTGAGATTATTGCCCCATTTTTTATTGATGCAATGGTTTATCAGAAAAGAATGCATCCGATCTAGTGAGGCAGATTTTTGGTTTGCATATGTCATCTTTCTTAGGATAGTAAAGGCACAAGGTTTTTATAAAATTAACATTTGTTGTGTTTTGTAGTGTTGATATCCTCTTTCCTGAAAATGCCGGCTACGGCAGCAATTGGGTGTCAGGAGACAATTTCGTGCCCAAAATTGCCTAAATATTCTATTATCCACTGCTTGAAATTTTCTGGAAAACCGACCAAATTTTTTTTTTGGTAATTCTATATAAGATAAAGTTTATAATATTTAAAATGTTATTTATCCGTACCCCATAATATCCATCCTTGGTCGGGGCTAGCTGATTTATTTTACTCACACAGAAAAATAAATATCAAGGAAATAAATGTGTGAGTTCAGTTATTGCTTGAAAGTAAATACGCAGAAAGATCGTGATCTAGTGGTTAGTTACCAGTTCTCTAGCACTGGCCTGCAGGCTGATTGTCGGGCAATTATTTTGCGCAAGGACAGAATTGGAATCATAAAGGACGTTTGGGATTAAAATAAGCTATCCTCCATAAGGAGTTACATGCATTTGATCCCCGCCCTGATATCAATAAGGGTAAGTGCTATGCGTAAAATTGTACCATCATATTACTTGAAAGATAATTACATCAACAGCAAAATTATAATCCACAAGTAAAGTCTATAAAGATATGAGTTGATCAAGAAAGCAATTTACGTCTCAGTCTCTCATCTTTCGGTAGACGTAAAGATCGCTAGCAAACGTACGATGAAATGGTTTGTGGAAACGGGTGATCAAGAGTGTTGCCAGATTCTCATGCACCATGTCTCCTAAGTCCTGGACTTAATCGCACAAAGTCGCTCTTTCAGAAATCGATGTTGCTACGAGCCCTCGTCCAGTCTAGAAACGCTGATGGTTACAAGTATGACGTACTGATAGACACTTGATTTAGATCCAAAATTTGACACAAGGACCATTTGTTTACTATCGCCTTAAAATAATAATGCAACTGCTTTGAATTCCAAGGAAATGTCTCATACAAATTTTTGTTAATTCTATGATTCAGACTTTGTCACCTTCATTCCCCTAAAGGTCACACTTTGACATTAAATTGCGTATTACTCTCCCTCATGAAAAACTTGCTAATGGAACTTTTACATAAGCAGACATAACCCTAATGATTATCGTCATAAGTCATTTTGTTCTGCAATCTGTTGGCTACAGACAAATATCTTTTGGTAGCATTCTTTAACTAAAGATCTTTTAAAGATATTCTTTGGTATAAATTTTACGAAATGGTAAGTAAATCGACCAGTAGATCTTCTGTATAAAAAATTATTTCAACTTTTAATGAGTGGCAAGGCACCTTCAACTTCGTCTTTCTATGACTATAGACAGAGTTATTTCACTCTCTCAACTTTATTGTGTAATAAGAGACCAAAATAAGAGTCCTTGTCTTAAAGATCAAATATTTAAAATGCTTCGAGTCAAGTATCCTGACTCAGGAAGCCTTTTGCGTTTAGTCACCTTCTTCACTATTGACACTGTGACCTTTCCAATTAAGATTCTTTTGCAAAGAGATCAGAAACTAAAAATTGTCAGCAATATCACCACACCCATGATCACGCCCTATTGTACATAAATAAATGGAAATCCCCTCTTTCCGCCACTGATTTCATCTTCTTCTTATCACACGTTCGCATACATTATTAGCGATCTGTAGGAGGTCCAAACCTCGTTGATCAGCAAGATTTGTATGCGGCCTATAATTTCTTTTCTGATTTCTTTAACGAATCTTATTAGAACTTAAATCAGAAATTCTTCTCTTCTTCAATCCAGCACAGGCAACATATTTTGAGATTATGGGAATCGTTCTCCACTTTCCGTTATACAAATCATAGGGCCTTTAAAGGGCTTGGGTTGCTCTCGAGGTGTTGGGAGTGACTGGTGAAGTATGTGGAAGGTACAGTCGACAAGCTTCTAAAGTTCCCCAACAGAAAAATTTGATGTCTGTTAAATTGACCTTTGCATTTTACTGGTTTCTTCGCTCTCAAATGCCATTTCAAAAAGGGAGAGAATCACGTAGGGCGATGGAATGTTTATTATCCCACAGCCATCATATCAGAAGCAGTACTTTTTAAAATAAAAAGATTTAACAAATTTCATGTCTGTGAAAGGATCCGAGTGAAAAACGAAATGTTTCTACTTAAGGCAGTATTAATAGCTGTTTACGTTGTTTTCAGCGAATCTCCTATTTTAAGGAGTTGGAAGCTGATCATTTTCTATCAAGCTAGTGATGTATTTTTCATAGAGTTTTGAGTTTGCTTATGACAGCTAGTAAGTCTTACTCTGTGGACCCCAGATAACTAGTAAGGGCAATCTGCTTCCAGAATCTCTAGAATTATTGACAAGGCAGGTACGATACTACTTCAGGATTGTTTGCTCTGTTCTCCTTGGGCAAAACCTCGGACAAAATCTTGGACTTCATCGAAAGCTACCTGGAAATTTAGTCTTAAGAACTTGTCATCTCGCCTTCTCTCATTTTTTGCAAGTCAAAAAGCTCAATTCGCAGATTGATCAAACTATTTTTCTGGTAGCATTTCTCACATGCGTTTATTCCATTTAGTTCCATTTGTTGGATGTCTTGGAGGAGTTTGCATGCCTATAATTCGAGCTCGAATGTCCAAGCTAGTTGATCCTGACGAGCAAGGTATGAGTTCTGTTATTGATATTTTGCTAAATTATTTAGACGTATATCAGTGTTACATCTGCTGCTTCTTTGACGTATGTATCGAAAGAATAGGATGAATTGAAGTAGAGTGAAAGTGTCCAACCCAAGTTCTTTTAAGTTTTGATTTCTTTAAAAATCAACAATTGCTTTGAAGCTTCTATGCCTAACAAAAAATTGATAGTCTCAAAGCGAAATAACCATCGAGAGCGATATAGCAGATAGGAAAAAACTGTGTAGTTGTTGGATAGGAACCTGACAACCTAATTCAAAACCACCCACTAATAAGGACATTGGACTCAAATTATCTCAAGGAAATAATGACATTCTTTCACAACCGACTTTCAGTTTTATGTTAACTAATAATCGATATAACTTAAAACACCATTTTAAAATCTTTAATGCTGTATTCCTGCTAACATGACTAAGATGCCTCAACTACCCAGAAAATAAAATGGCAATAGACCGCCTTTGTGTGCGAGGGTAACGTTCACCCTATACATGTCAGGCTCTTTGATAAGTTTGCTTTTAATAGGTGGGAGGGGGGATTGACCTCCTTGAATAAAATTTGTTGAGATAGTTCAATACAAAAATAACATTGCAAGCTTACAGTCAAATGGTTACAATAGAGATCTGATCGATTTTTTTGCTTTTAAAAACCCAATATGAAGAAACCTTTAGTCCAATTTTGCAAGATGCCGTCTTCTAGAAATCCTGTTTCGCTCTATGAGCAAGTGGAGCCATCACACATTTTGTGATGGCCGCTGACCCTGAAATACTAATCGATGGATGCAAGAGGATCTAGATGATGGTCATGACCTAAACTTAGCATTTTCAACAAACGGTTGTAAGTCTCGAGTGTCACTAGATACAATGCAAATATCATGCCTTCTCGCTTACGGAATTCAAGTCTCAGTTTTCATCAGAAGCCAACCCTATTCTTTGAATTGGTCTGATATAAGGTGCTAGCCTTTGTAGTTTTACTTATTTGATGATTACGATTATGATCACCTACTAATTACTAAAAACTTACTAATTAGCTGAAAAGAGCGCTTCTCGTGCAGTATTACCGTTACGTGTACCAAAGAGAAAATATAGGAACTTGTAACAGTATATAGTGGATTCTCTCGTCGATGTCGACATATGAGCGAGCAAATGTTCGATCAACTGAACATTTGACTTCGTAAATTATAGTTAAGGTAACTGAATAGTCCACATTTGCTTGCACACTTCACATAATCTTCAGGTATATTCGGGGTAACACAAGGGTCACAGGGCTAGGCCATCCAAACACAGGTAGAATCAAACCAAATGCTTTTAAAATTTGCCTTCTGCTGGATTTTCCTAACATGGGCTTTGTGAGTGATAAAGAAAAGTTATCAAAGCTTGTAACCGCTAGAGTCAAACATGTAATCTTTTGAAGAAGGAAGATTTTTAATTGTGACTTCTACATTTTCCTACCATTGGCATCAGTTTTACATATAGTTATCAATTTTTAGAGTTAACACCAATCCGTTAGCTGTTGAGAAATGAGATTAATTTGAGAACCAAAGACGTGATCATCCACTCATTTTGTTTCTAAGACATTGTTTTAAGCGCCAAACAAGCGTCGGTGGTTTTCAAAGCAAGGTCTCAGACCACAATCCTGCAAGCAAAGGGATCAACGAGACACATTTCTTCACTGGGCATTTGAAATCATCGTCCCTTTTGTGATTACCACAAAGATCGTTGTTGTATTAGGTGAAATGCTTCCAATATATATCATAACTGGACGTCATTAAACCAGTTTCTATATAAGCGTTAGCTGTAATGCCAAAGATATGTACCATCCTTAACTCCGGAAAATATAATGACTTCAAAGATGTAAATCGGAGTGATTTTACCATCCCATAATAAACTTCATTAAATCGTTAAGTATCTCTCTTACGTAAGTTTGTATTTTCTATCACGTACGGTTTATGAAATAACGTATCAGCTTTTGTTGAAATCAGTATAAAACTCGTGCTTACTCATGCTTACTCATACACACTCGACTCTATTCTTACGTCATTATGTACACGGACCTTTAAACTTGATTGCGGAAAAGTCTGGACTTCCGCTGAACTAAAGATTGCAGCACACTAGTGTGGTCTTACAAGCCAAAACTAAACCAGGCAACTATAATAGTTGTACAAAACGTCTTCTTTTTAGTGGTCTTTGCTATCATCCTGAAAGGTGGAAGGTTGAACAGAAAGGGAGGGGGACGCCTCTACCCGATTACCCAATACGTAACCACTTTTACTCACGAAGGGCCATGCTGGAATCAAAGGATGGTCAAAGGAGGGTGCTATGTACTAAACGGAAACTTGCGAACAAGGAAAAAAGGAGAGAGGGGAGAGACTGCTGCATCTTTAGGAACTGCATTATGATAATGAAGCAAGGCTCGTATGATATCTTCCGTTTACAGTGGTGACAACCGAAATAACCAAGTGATAAAGAATACCCCCCCCCACTCTATTAATTTAACCCTAAACACTATGTACAATATATTATTTTTAGCTTGAGTATTAGTTTTTATTGTTTTTTCATATATTTTTCGGGATTTTCATTTAAATCTAAATCTATATTCTAGTAAGTGATCGGGCTCAAAAGGTTGTCAATTTTTGAGAGAAAGTGCATCCAAGATATCAATATTACAGCCAGCCCTTATATGCAGATATGAAAAAAACTCTTTATCCATACCTTTTACCAGAGACGCCTTTATAAGAATTAACAGTGGATGAAATAGTTCTAATTTGAGGATGTGTAAAGAAAGGTATAGAAAACAAAAACTTCAAAAACGCCTCTATGATATGTTTATGGTTTTTATTAAAATAGACCTACGTTCCAACTTGTTGAATTAGTGTACTCATGTTCCGGTCCTTCATAAAGACTGCTGTTAAATATGAAGAATACGAAAAATTTTGAAGATTTCTACAGGGAAAAATCCACTCACACCCTCACATGCTGGGCTAGAGGTTAAATAATCTTTATATTCAGAACTTCTACTATCAATAAATATCACAAGGGATGTAAAAATCATACAATTAAAAATACCTTATTTTAAATATTTTTTCCTCCGTTAAATCCACGGCTATCTTCCGCTCTTCTCTATTTTCGTTTCTCTTCTGGGTCTTCTGATTCAAAACCATTGCTCAGATAAAGGAATTCAGATTACGTTTTATTGAGTGATGAAAGTCAACCACTCTCCTGTCCACTGGCAATACCAAGTATTTAACAAAGAAAGTTCAAGATTTTTCCAAAGTATTTATAGTTTCGCTATCTTTCGCTATCTTTCGATATCCACTGAATATTTGGGCTAAGTTTGATCTACAGAGGTGGCTTTCCTCATACTATAAACCTATTTTTGGATCACATACTTGGAGACTGGTTAATTTTGCAGCTTTTTGAGCCGCATGTTTTCTTTGATTAACCAATTACAAATGTCTTTGTTTTATACTGTTTCAATTTTCCTCTTATAAAGAAACACAAAAACATATTTTCGCAATTATTATCGTTATAAATTTATATTTTCATCTTTCCATTGACCTTTTCTTCTTCTTCATTTCAGGTGCATTGTTTGCTGCAGTGGCAACTCTTGAAACCCTGTGCACTTTGTCTGGTGCGGCCATTTTTAATTCCCTTTATCCCTTCTCTGTCAAGGAAATGAACTTCAAGGGGTTCTGTTTTCTTGTCATGGCCTTTATTATGACTATACCATCCATCATTACGAGGTATGTTATCAGTCATTCCATAATTTAATTTTTCAATCGGAGGTTTGATTTTCCATAATTTAATTTTTCAATCGGAGGTTTGGTTTTCCATAATTTAAGTTTTCAATCAGAGTTGTCAGGCATTTCCGTACCTGGGAGCCCCTAAACGTGTATTGATGTGATACTGACAACAGAAGCCTGTGTGATTGACACCTCGATCAATTTAGAAATATGCCAGTGCTTTCTCGTATTTACAGTGACATAATGGCTTGATTCTTGATCTGATGATCATGATCTCAATTGCGATAGTTGTTCAAATAATCCTCAAAGATGACCACGGTCATGTACTGCTGTCATTTCGACACATTTCCCTTACCGTACCTAAATTCCAAGAAATTGTAAAAAATTTCTAAGAAGCCCCCTTTCCCTTGATTGTAAAGTACCTTATATTATACGCTGAAAAATAGCAGAAAACTTAGGTCTGTCAACAGACTTGTAAACTAATTGAACCCTAGGTACAGATACTCTAAAATTTGTTATCGTAAATGAAATATTCTTGTATAGAAGCCTACGTAAAGAAAGCAAATTGCCTTTGAAACCCCTTTAACACATCCGGTCCTTTTCCTTACTCACATCAGAAAAGTGACAACTTATCCTTTAATCAAGTATGAAACCTTTTGCTGATTACTGTAAAACGTATATTTGTAGCATATATGACGTTGAGTAATCAATAAAACAGAGATACTTGACCTCTGTAGATCCCTTGTTTCGTGTGAAAGCCTCATACGTTTCAAGAAGGGATCTTTAATCGGGTCTCCATCCGACATTATCTATTTTACTCTGTTGCAACCATAAAAATAAAAAAGCATTCTATATCTAGCCTGGCTTCCATTAAAAAGTTATTATTGCGAGTGAATATATATTTAGGAAAATCAAGAAATTTAATAGTTGTTGTAGTTTTGTCCTTGCAAGTATGATTGCAATGCTTTTGTTTGTTTTATGAGCATTATATTTTTAAGTGACATATTTAAGGAGAAGGCCATTGGGTCATCTTTTGAACGCTATTGCTACCCCACAAAGTAATGTCTCAGGACATTCACTGTTCGTATGCTTACCGGGAGCACTCTCGTAACACGCCACGTAGAATCGTTGTATATACGTTTTTCCTTTTTATTAACACAATTTTACTTTATTTTCATAATAATTTGTTTCTTTTCCCCTTTCTCTATACAGCTTTTCTTATGAGTCTACATAACCTCTTTTATTTATCTATAAAACGTCTCGTAGATGTCTTATGTATTTCTGGTTAGGTTTTGGGGTTAATAAATTACTTCCTTGCCTTCTGTTCGTCCCCGTTTTGTCTAAATCTCTTATTTTCATTTTTCTCTTGGAACCAGGGGTAAAATTCTCCGTAACCCACTTCTCCTTTAAACTACGTCTTCAATAAAACTAAAAATCTGTTCTCAGCAAACTTTTGTCTCGATCTCAACGTCCATCTTGATAAATATGTGCTTGGTTAGAATCATAATAGCCCATAATTTTTTTTGTTAGCTAATTTTTAGGAGATAACTAGTACTCGTATAGCTATCCTATAATGAAGATAGGTAAACTAGATTCACGGCATTGCTGATTGGAAACAAAGCTTGGAATTTCTGTTTTATCATACATTATCAAACTATATGACTCCTGTTATGAAATAACAAAAATTTTTACAAAATACAGCTAATTCCGATTGTAGATTTTTACCTCCTGGTTTAAAATATGTTTTGTAGAACGCTGCAATGTTATAACTTAGAGCAGAGAGATAAATCCCTAATAATTCACATTTGACATCAGTTGAGAAAACACTGTTTCAAGAAAGTGAAACATGACCCTTGAATGTCTCAATGATATACTTTCTTCAATATAGCTTGATTGGATGTGCTGAGAGAGAAGAAGAAGTAGTTGTTATACCTAAAGGTACGTAAACAGATAAACAGTTTTTGCTTTTATTGATTCCTGATCTAAATTAAAAGCAGGTGTGGGAAGCAACCATGACATCTTCGAGAAAATAAACCAGGGGATCAATCTTTCTCATATGTCTTTAATGGAGAGTCATCAGTGTTGCTGCTCCTCAATGTATCGTATACATTGAGAGCAGATAATAGCCGTACAGACGATGATTATCATTGTACGTAGAAAGGCCTGTAGCAAGAAAGAAAAAGAGGTATAACTTTAACAATAATTCTATCCATGACTTTGTGGAGACAAATGTTTGAAAAAAGTTCTACATCACCTAAAGAACAAATGTACAACTCCGAACTCTCCAGAATACCTGGTTCTGAGGTAGTGACACCTTAATATCTTAAGATGCGCAAATTTGACGCTTATGTGTGGCCCAAAACGTACACAGCATTTTCCATAAGTGGGATGAGAAATAATCAAAAGAGAGAAGGGCAAAATCCTTTCCCACGATATAACTGGTCATGGGAGGTCCCTTTGATGGAAATCAGTTTTACCTTAATCAGCAGTGGAGTTATGCGGTGAAGTGTTGCGCTCAAGGAAAGTTATTGAAAAATCTAGGAACTGCGTTAAATGATGTATCGCCCTATACAATATATGACAAGCATATGCATGTGACTTGCTGAAGAATTACAAATTGCATTTTTCTTTTCATGTAGGTGTTGAAGAAGAGGATTCGTCATCAGATTGCTTGCGAGACAAGACAATGGAGTGACCATGCCCTCTCTTACATGACAAAAGGAAGCAGTACATCCAACAAAAATTATAATCTCGCTCTTTGACGAAGGCAGTAACAGCTTCTACCAGGGTCGGTAACACTCTTAAAGACAAGGGCGGTAAAAGCTTGCATAAGGAGTTTCGTAGTTAAAACGGAAGCAGTAGATCGATTGGGCATCTTTGAAAAACATCAACTACGAAGGAAGCAACAGGTTCTTTAAGGATGCCTCTATCTTTACATGACTAATACAGTAGTAGGTCGAATGAGAATCTCCAGAACCATAAATGTAGTTATAAATCAAATGATCATCTTTGTACCTTTTAACTTTTTCATGATAAAGGCAATACTACCGATACCAATGTAGTAGTAAATTAAATGGGTATTTGCGAGAGTACGCACTTACTTATTTTGGTCGAGCGCCAAAGATAATAAAAGCTTCCACTGGGATGTCCCAATTTTAACCTGACCAAAGCAATGCATGGTTGAATGAGCATCTGTACCTATAAAGATAGCAACAACCGAACAGAGGCATTTTCATTTTACGAGAGACGTAAAAGATAGACCTTGCACACTTTCAATTAATATACCATCGATACTTCGAGTATCTTTAAGGCAATTGAAATGTACGAGCATACTTATTTGCCAGTCCATCTTGCTGTTTGAAAAATTATAATTGTATAATCCAGTATACACCTTCCCAAACCAGGAGAAACACTCCATAAACTGTCGTACACATCAACCAAAATCCTATAGTTATCTAACTGTATTTGTAGAAATTTTGAAACTATTTCTTTCTATAGTTTACCTGTCGGCAGTGTATTTATGTAATTCATATCGTTAGAATGATAAAAGGCGGGTACATTTCCAGTATCCAACGTTGGAAGTAGAGTTCCTACGTTAGAAGTTTCTCGATCAAAAGAAAGAAAGATAATCAGCTAAATTGTTAGTTGACTTGTCTAGGTTTGGAGTTGCTATTGCAATGCCTTGTTATGTCATGCTATCCCAATTCTTTGGTAATGTTGGAAGTTGGCCTGCTGTACAATATCTAAGGGAATGGGGCCATGAGAACACCTCAACGAGGGCAATACAGATAGCTTCGCTATATTTTACCTCAGGGTAATTATGGCCTGGTGTACATTACAATACTGTCTCTTGTTTAATTCATTTTGAAAGTTGAATTCAGAAACAGATTCATTATGCTTAATGTTACCGCCAGACATTTGTCACAGTAACTGTCACGAGTGAAGGTAGAACTATTTCGAAAACAACTGATAAGAAATGAGTCAGAACACCAGGTTTCAAATGATACCACGTGCTTGGTCACCCATGTTGTTGAAAAATGAGATATTAGTAAACAAATTCCTTTTTGCTGATGAAGAACAGGTTTCTTGTTATAAAGAATGCAGCTTCCGGAACCAGTAAGATGAAAACAAAACTCACTTAAACTGCAAATACTTTAAAGAAATCAGCTAAATAGATATCAAAACAATGTTAGTTTTCAATTAAATCCTGACCGATAACCGCGTCACTTCATATAAAAATTATTCTTCACGAAAGGAATTGTTAAAGCTACTGTGTGATCTATATGGCGTGAAGCGATGACAATAATACTTTACTTTAATAGCGCCCCGTATTGAAAAAAGTCCCCAGGACTCCACACGTTTGAAAAACGCCCCTGGCGATTTTGTCCTGTAACCCCTGCTACATACGTCCTACATACTCTCTGTAACAAAGCCGTGTGAATTTTTAAGGCCGTAATAGTTTTCGTTTAATAGGAAATACGCACTTTCGGTTTGCACGCAGAAAGCCTTACCTTGTTTCCGTAAAATGGTTGATTGCAAAAGTGTATTATTACAAACGAATCGTGTTTCAGCCCTCTCATTTCCTATACATTATCAAAAAAATTGTTCCTTCATCATTTCATACAATTTCTGTCACCAGTATCTGACCGGAGCGTCTACATAATGGATACCTTATCAATTTTCTACCATTCTCACTTTTTCTGTAGCCATGATGGATTTGTACGTTCGATTTGACTGTCATAAACTTTGGTCGAGTATTGATGTGTTGCTAATTTGCAATTTATTTCAATACTAGGTCTCATAGAATGACTTTCATTTCATGAATTTATTCGTATTAATCATGTACAAATGACGCAAAGAACTCTATGAATATAATTTTCTACTTGTATAGCAATATTAGAGAATTTATTACTGATTATCTATCAAGTATGATAATTTCTTATGGCTAGTAGAATATATATAAAACGATTTTTACAAGAAATGTTTTATGGAAAAGAAATGTCCTCTCTTTTTGCCTCTGATTCTTAAAAGCTATTTTTGTAGCCACTCTATTCAGAATAAAAGGTTCACGGCATGCAACGGAGTGCTTTTATCTTGATTATATTTATCTTTGAACTAATAAGAGTAACAATAGAGAAAAATATAAGTTGATATTAAAGACGTGGAAAATGTGTCCAAGCTTGCATCTGTGCAAAATTTGTGCCCGATGATTTTGACTTTCACAGACAATGCAATAGCAACCTCCACTTTCACGCAGTAGGGATTTTTGGTGATTTTACAAGCCAGAAGTTAGATTTTAGATGGTTGATGCTTCTCACTTCACCCGTTTCTCGACACTGTGCAAAGTGCTAGTTCAAAGTCTCTAACAGACAAAACCTGGCATGCAAATATAAATGAACATTTGTTATACACACAGCAGTGAAATAAGAAAACGAAACCGCTCCCTGATGGAAATGGAGCCGCAATCGCTTGCGTGACAACCTGGGACACTCACTACAGATCTACAAAATACTCATTTTAAATTTCAAATATTACCGGTTTTTCACAACTCACTCGAGACAATTAATTGAGGAACGATACATGTAAAATAACGGAAACCTACTTCCTTGTGTAAGGATCGAACTCACGACCTTGAGAAAAGTTAGTTTAGAATTCTGCCTGATTCTTCAAAGCTAACTCGTTGTTATTACTCCCTTTACTTGTCAGGGCAATGATAATAATGATGATAGTAATAATGGTTTCGAGGAGTAACAGATATCACTCCAAAATTTGATATCTTTGAGTGTGATAATAAAATATCAAGAAGAAGCTGTCCACCTCATTTAAATCATAACATATCCTATATTACGTAACATAGTCAATTTATTGTTCTCTTGAGTAGTTAGACACGGCGAAGAAGTGACTATACGCCGAGAAAAACGCACTACATACCGTACTAGAGTTCTTTCTGACCGTAATGCACGGTTACAATACAAATTCTTCAAAGTTGTAACATACTGTAAACGTGGTGGAAAATCTAACTGATACCATTTAATTTCAAAATTTAAGTATTTGTTTCAAATCTATCCGGCCTTCGACTAAACCTGCAGGGTAACCAACCAGTAAACTCCGTCGTTATCAAGTGTTCTGCTAAAGTCGTGATATGTTCATGGACCTTGGGAAGGGGAACGCATAAAATGCTAAGTTAGAGATGTACTTTCCTAGAGGGATTTTTAACCATAGATGCACTTTCATAGAATCAGATAAGGGCTAGTGTTATTGTTAGGGTTAGGGTTAGAAGTTAGGGTACTAGTATCTACTCTCACAAAGGGATTCTAGGAAAGAACATTTTGGCAAGAAAATTTCTATAAAAGTATAACTTGGCAATTCTAGGTTAGCACATTTCTAAAAGTCTAGGATTTTATAGCGTTCCCTAGGGACACGTTCCCCAAAATGCCATGCAGTTTCCCATAGTCATTTAGAACATTTCGCCTTTATATGTTGTGCTCCTCCTATCTAATCATTCCATATTGAGGTAAGATACCTACCAAAGTCTTACACTACGCTAATAAAGTCTCTATGATCCCTGCCACAATAACTACATGGCTTACGAATGCAACAATACTTTCAGAACCATCGAAAATGTCCAATTTATTAATCAACTTGATTATATCTTTGAAAAGTGGCCGGGGTTCTCATGCACAAATAGGAAACAGTGGCCCACAGCCAACCGCCTGATAAGCAAGCATGGTAGGACACAGCAGAACCTGCACAGGTGATGGATTGGTGGAGACGCAGGAGTGCCCAAAATGTGGCCACACACCCCATGATACAGACCACCTGGTCCTACATTGCCCCTACACTGCAATAGAGGGAGGGTATGCAGCAGTGCTAGAGTGTGGAGCTGCCTATAAGAGATGGCTGAAGGAATCGCGGATTGAGGTGTGATCACCATACGAAACTACTATTACTACTTACATAAATGCATCACATTAAAAGACAAACCATTAAGCAATACGTAGGTCTATACTGTACACACCGACGAGTTATTTCAAGTGTCGACAAACTCCGAAGGGTAATCGTAAGTTATGAAATGTGCCACGAGAACAAATTACATACAGTAGTAGCCTCTCACCTTCACTTTTCCGGGGTTAACAAGCTGAAAGGGAGGAAAAACGAAGCTCTTATTAAAAAATAAGACCCTATTATTGTAGTAAATGATAATTCGATCAAATCCTAGTGGGTTTTTTCTGTCATGCTTCGTTTAAAAGCCTCGGTTTTCGTTTTTTATGGCCCTATAATGACTAACGCTGTAAAACTTATTGAAATAAACAAAACTAAGAGTTATCAGCGTGCTTCTTTCGTCTTCATAGATGAAAGCGAGAACTGTATACAGTCTTGTTTCGCTGATTTAAGAAAAAAATTGCGAATCCCGATGTTCGCTGCATCTTCGTTCATTATGTGTCAGCCTCTTTAATGAATATTATGATTATTATGCTTTTTGCAATATTTTTGAAGTTTTCACATACAAAGCGAAGTCATCTATTGAATTCGAATATTTCTACCGCGACCTATCAAGGTTTTTATATTCTCGATGAGGCATCTTGAATAAGTTGAACCCTATCGTCAACACCCGATCTACATTTACCATAATTACCGTAACATGAGTATGAGCACTAATTATTGTACAGCTTTGACGAATAAACATGCTGTTAATAACCCTCACTGTCCCATATAAAATGTCCCTGGTGCCGAAAGCAGGCCAGCTTTTCAAGACTTAAGATCCCTCCACTGGCAGCACATGTTTTCTGTACACATGCTGCCAATAACAGTTTTATCCCAGTTACAAAACCAATGAAATACGGGACTGTTTGACAATATTCGCTAATACGTTATGGCTTCTGTCAATCTTTGGTACATACGGTACGTATGAGGCGAATCATAAGACAAGAGTGTGTTTAAACTCCGTCAGTCGCTTTTACCTAACACAAAAATGAAATAACAAGGAATTTCTTGATTCATTTATCCATTTAGTCGAATCAAAGAAATCATATCAAACCATGTCAAATCAATTCAAATTAAACCAAATCAGACCAAAACCTAGTCAAATATTGCAAATCAATTTAAGGCAAATTAAATTAACTCATATCAAATCAATCCAAATTAATCCGAATCCAAACCCAACTACTCAACTTTCGCCAACATCAAATACCAATGAAATGTAATCAAGCCACATAGATATCAAAACAAATCACACTCTATTATCACATTACTGATTAAGGGAAATAAAGTTGGAGGAAGCCAAATGAAATCACATTACATCACAAACTACAGTGCAGTGCTACCTAGCATAGTAAAATGCAAATCTGATAAATTGGTTCCCGTATATTAGAATCAATACTCCAAGACATTTTTAGAAGCCATACATTTGCAGCCTCCTGTTGCTTCATCCCAATCTATCTATGGCGATCAACGTCATCAAGTAACATAGAAGCTTACCTTTGCCATAGCCTGTTGTATATGCTGCATCAAATCCTCAGGACTGTTAAAAAGAACGGGGATGTCATAAAAAATATGCTCTGAAATGATATTTATAGCACTAACACAACGCTGGTATTTCTGTAACGTCCTAAAAAAGTTTCCAATATCTGTGTACGCTGTTAAGGTAACCCTTGGTAACTAAATAATTGAAGTGAACTAAAGTAGTGGTAGGAAAAAGTAAAGGGCATTAAGTGGTGGTAGGAAAAATTAAGGGGCATTAAGTGGTGGTAGGAAAAAGTAAGGAGCACTCCAATTGCTGCTAAAAGACTTACAGACTGAGTTACAAAACAAATTGTGAATGTCCTCGATGCTTCCTAAACACCGGAAAAATCAAAATGACGAAGATAAAAGAGCTACTAGTCACAACAAATTAGTTAAAAGTAAATAGTAGTTTCATTGGTAGAAGTGACACTTAGGCTACTTGCAATATAATAATATATTTACCCATTTCTTTACATATTTTAAAGGCTGCTATGCTGGTACAGTGTAGCATGCTCGTCGACACACAAGGGCTCTGAAGTGGGTAATACACCCCCCACCAACACAGGATTCCTATTGGCATGCCGGGCAAATAACAGTTTCACTTGCATCTATTTTCCAGTTCACGTCTATTTACAGTGTATGTAATTCTGTCTACTAAAGGATGAAGTATTACTGATATGAAATAACTGTTCTGGAGTAAGTAAGAAATTCGAGATGAATATCAATACTCTCACAAATCTAAAGCTCTCCCATGGCAGGTATCTTTCGCCCACACAAAGATAATTTGAGTTAACCTGCTCTCCCACTGTGGTACATTAATCAAGATGAACCTTGCACTAATCTTGGAAACCCCTTTCTTTTACACCAGTTTCCACACACATTCCAAATATACTTGACATCGTCATCGTCATTGGATGTAGCTCCCACGACTCTTGCGTCGTAGATAGTGAAAAAAATCACATATCCTGTTATGATCATATAGAGAGGCCAGAATATACAATCTGCGCTGTTCCTAAACATGACAGTAGACGTTCTATAAGGGTAGGAATGAGGTCCCCTAAGAGGAAGTTGAGAAGCCTGGGGAGGATGAACCAAGAAGCCTGGAGAGGATGAAATGGAAAGGGGGAATTTGGGGATGGATAGCAGATTTAGATACCAATTAGCAGTGCAAATTATTGCTATACTCGAAACCTGCGTAGTCAAAGACAATCATGCAGCAAATAATTGTATGTACTGTCTGTAATCATATGCCTACTGAAACAAACCAGTGTATAGGTAGTATGTTTTAACTGTCGCAGTCCTTAGACTGTTATCTCCACATTGTTTGTGTCATTAAAGTTAGATTTCCTTCGCTCGATTCATTAGAACGGAAGAAAATTACGCTATATCACAGATAAGTAGATAATCTGAAGGCGGAAAGTTATAATATTTATTTTCAACTCATGTTCAATAAAAATAGTAACCAACTGCGGGGAAATAAATATTTGCGAAGAGGTGGGACAAAAAAAATTGGTCAATCTTATGGAAGAAAACGCAAGGAAGGTCGAGAATCACAACTTTACAGTATCGACAGGAAACAACCCTATACCCACCTCATTGTATTCAATTCGTCCGGCTTCATATTGAGCTTCGTCCTAAAATCAATAACGTTTAATGCAATGTAAATGCAGGAAGATAATAAATGACAACAAACATGGCATGGACAGGATCGATCTGGTTACTTGTGTTTGAGACACGTTAACCAGAAATCACTGCATGGTTAATACAGCTTTGTGCATAAATCAGTATTGACCGTAAGTGTATGAATTGACAAAAAATGGCTTGATAAAAGACGAACTCTTTCGCTTAAGTAAAGATTAAGCGAAGGGCTTTACGACACAAGCATAGCGGACTAACATCATCTTCTATGCGCCAAAAAGTGAAGCAGGCTCTTCCACGTTTACTCACATAGCTGTCGGGTGTTGTGCTGTCGAGTAAGTAAACACAAACAAGCAAACATTTGTAAATTCATTACAAGAAGTACTTGACCACCGGTAAAATACTAACAATTTAATGAGCCCTAGGTCGAGGCCCGGTTAGTCAACTGAATACATACATATTTGCACACTAGCTAGCAATACATGTGTCAAAAGACAAAATGTCAAAATGAAAGGAATTTTCACAGTCGTTTCTTGGCTCCTAAAATCTCTTACTCTATAATATGCTACAGATCTATATCCTAGAGACACGGAAGCAGCTTATGTTGCATTTAGTACATGCTCGAATAACACATCAATAATTGTTAAAGTCTAAAATTGTACCCCTTCAATTATAAATTCTCTTGTCCTCCCCCTTCCCCTGGCTCCTCCCCAGCTGAACACAAAGGAAAACCTCTAAGATTAATTGATCGATTAATATCATTACTTAGCTTTTACTTACTGTTGTTGAAAATACGAAACAATACAAAATTGACTGTTCGTTATGCTATCTCCGTAATCGCTCCTTGAGTAATGTATCTGAACTTCGAAATCCCTTAGCATAAAGCAAGGTCTACCTGGTGCCACGCATCACTATAGTTATAGTAGTTGTTAGATGAATGAGTCCCTTAAGCTTCTGCAGTCGACGGACAGCAAATCTCCCTTTGAGAGCCGGCGTCACAAGTCAGCACTTGATCAAGCCTTACTTTAATTTAGAGTATTTCCATAACTTTATTTAACTTAATTCTACTAACTTTTGGTCGATGCAGTTACCACCAGTTATATAACTTCGCGAATATAGATATGAGGGTCACAACTTTGATAGATTTTGTGACATAATTGTTAAGAGCCTTCTCTACCATGCAATACAATCTGATACCCTCCCTTGATTGTTACATTTGTTGGTCAACCACCACATTTCGAACCTGAGAATATGACCTCCCACAGTCATGCAACTTTCTAAGTCTCTTCCAAAGTACGTAACAATATCTTGAAGCCATTTTGTTTATAACTAAGACGTCATGAGTTATTCTAAGCTATCGATTTTTGTCAGGGCCTATGCATCTTCAAACGTACTAACACGTAAATAAGAAAATCCTTGTATATGAATGTATTGAAATTCAACACAAAGAGCAGTGACGATTTCGCTTTTAATCTTAAAATTGGATAGTTCTTTTATAGGACTGGGCATTGTTAATTTGTGTCAAAACAATGAACATCTTAGACTCCTATTAAAGTACCTGATCAGTAGAAGGTAATTGATTAACCAGCGCCACGAAAATTTTGTAAAGCCGCTATTAATCATATGCCTGCAATAAATATCTTGTCAACTTCTACGGTTGTCCAAAAGTTGTTATTACTAAAATAATCACAAACTAGTACCTTAATTGTTCTGCTAGAAAACTGTGCTGTTCTGCAGTGCTAGCGGGCATTTTCTCCTTGAATGCAGTTATGCTAGTGCCATCTTGCTACAAGATAAAGAGAGCAAGAAGAAAGTTAAATTTCCCTTAAAATACATAGAAAATCTTACTACACCGAAAGGTATTTGCAAAAGCTATAAAACCATCTTTAAATGGCAAAAATATGCTCGACCAGTATATAACAAGCATTACCCACTTCTTCCGTTGTTGACTCATTTACTCTTGTTCTTAATCATAATCATAATAATAGCTATCATGATTACAAATTAGAATTGCATCATGACCATTGCCATTATTATTATCACTATCATCGTGGCCATTAACATAATCATAATTGACATCATCATCATAATCATCATTATCATTACTGAAATCAACATCGTCATCATCACTGAAATCAACATCATCATCATCACTGAAATCAACATCATCATCATCGCTGAAATCAACATCATCATCATCATCATAAACATAATTGTCATCACCATCACCATTACCATCACTAAAATCAATATCATCATCATCATCATCATCATCATCATCATCATCATGGCTGTTTATGAAAGTATAAACAATGTCGAAAGTAAGGCAATGAAATGATGGGCAATGAGAATGTATTAAAACTCACATAAGATAAACACAAAGCCAGCAGCTATACAAAACAATGTCTTCTGTGTTGAAAACACAAAGAAAATAGTAAAATGATACCTTAGCTGCATATTTCTCTAGTTCATTCAGTAATAACTTTAATTGATCAGACAGCATCTTCCTCTTTTCATCTTCTAATGTTACCCGTTGTTCGTAGTTTTCAAAAGCCTGGCATCAATGGCAAAGAAAAGGGAAAACGTTTAGAATGCTAATTAATGAAAATAAATAAAGAGCTGGTGGGTAGATGCTTTTCTCAATGACAAACAATCCAGAAGACTTCTGATGAGTAAGCTGTTACTGTTGATGTTGACATTGATCATGTTGTAAAATTGCCAAATGTTGTCATCAAACTGTTGCAATAAATGATGCTGTCACTGTTACCATTATACCATTATTGTTGCGATAAATTACATTGTCACTCTTACCATTATACCATTATTGTTACAACAAATGACATTGTCACTGTTACAATTACACAATTATTATTGCAATAAATGATGTCATTACCATCACTATGGTCATAACATTTGGCATTACTTCAGTTTATGTCAAGACAACAAAAACATTTACAGCTAGCACAAAGAACTATATTAGAGTTAACAAAATACTTACAGAGTGGCTGCTGCAGGATGGGCAGGCAACTTTCTTGTCATCAGGGCCAATTACATCTGGGCAGCCTTGAAAAGCAAAATCTTCCAACTCCTTCAACAATTTCTAAAATACAAGATCAGGTATATTTATACTTCACACCTGATTAAAAATCATTGCATTTTATTTCTTCTCTTATAAATTTTAAATAAGTCTTTATAAAATGCAGATGATGTCACTTATCAAAAGTTTCATAAATAGTTCAATTTGACTCCAGCCAACTTAAGCCAATCCTGGAATAGGCTTTCCCCCCAACACACCAGACCATATATAGTGCTTAAACTAGAGGCTAGAGGCAAAAATCTCTGATGAAAAATCTGTTAATATTCCATGGATCCTTACGTTAGGAACCAGTGTCAAATAACAAGGTTTTGTTCACGAGATTTAAAACTTTATCACCTGATATCTCAGCATTGGGAAAGGGCAACACTCCAGCATCACTTATCACCAGGAGATGCTATGGTATAGCAGATAGGTTGCTTGCCTTAGGTTAACAAGGGTCAAGGTTTGATTCCAGGAAGGCCAGTTGTTGATGCTAGGGAGGGCACCCAGTATTAAAGTGTTATATGCACCAGTAACTAATCCCATGTAAATGGGCATCAGTCTAACCCCATAACCTTGGAACAGAAGACTTCAAGTGGAGAAAACAGAACACATCAAATCAAACTACAATCTAATAACCCTTGGGAGGTTTTAAAAATGTTACATACACAGGAACAGTTACCAAATCATTAGCAAATGTAACTTTGAAAAATATACTATGAATGCTAATATATTTTACAACATTTGGTGATATTATGCTATTAAAGTTCCAACAGTTTCACAGAAAAATAACAGCATGTACAACTCACATCCACATACCATGCAGCAAGGCTTTATTCATCTCAGAAATTCATAATATAGTCTACAATGCCTTTGCACAGATATGGCCTACTTTAGGAGAACATATAACAGGAGGTCATAAATTGAGACATTTTTTATATACATTACTCTTTCAATATAAAAGTAATCTTTGCAGAACCATGTAAGACATGTACCATATAAATCCAATAAAATACAGCTATCTCATATGTACATCTAGTTCTTACCTCCTGTTCTGGCTTAGGTGCTGACACTATTTGCTTTAGTCTGAATTGTACCTAAGAAAAAGGGATTTCAAAATGCTACAGAAAACAAAAAATGCAAAGGCATTTGGTTTAAAGGATTATGACAGATCCAAGTACATGAAAATGTTTTCAAATATGCAATAATCATGACCAGTTAGGAAAACAGAGACATTAAACCCAAGAAGAAGATGTTGTTGCTAGAGCACCATCAGATTAACTAGTACCTACTAAAATATGAAGACGTTACTCAAGCACCATGTTTGAACATAAAGATAACAGTGACTCTGAATGGAGCTGAAGACAGGACTCTGGGTGTGTAATTTTTGGTCCTAAAGATGCAGTTGGAAGCTACTTCATGTAGTACAGAAAGATTGGTCAGTCAAATGCAATGGAATCCTAAGGCCTGGTCCCTCTCCCCCAGTGGTGCACCCTGGCAATTCCTTCTTGCCTTATAGATGTGAGGCTTTGTGGAGTTTTTAAAGAGATACCAGTCACTGCCTCAACAACAAAAGGTCATGTTAATGATTGTCAATTATATATCCTACATGAAAAATAGCACATGGATTTGATTGGAAACTAAGAAATGATTTTTATTTTCATGGACACATATCACTGCTTTCTTTTGATTATCTCACAATATAAATGTTAAACGGTCAGTAAAAAGCAAGAGTGGTGGTAAACAGTGTCAATGTCAAGGGGAGCAACAAGAATTTGAGAAAACTATAGTAGAATGTGTCTGATGTATACCTGGGCAAAATGCGATGTTAGTGCCATCAAAGAAGCATTAAGTTGCTCTTGCTCTGTTTCTAGCCTTGTTAGCTTCTCACCAGGATTACTAAAAGGGGAATAAAAAAATCATAACTGTAAAGATCTGATTGCATTAATAAAAAACAGGCAAGAGACCATGGCTAAATTTCATGTAGATGTTCCAGTACATTGCAAGGGTGCATATATATGCTACATGCCTCACAAGGCTATGAGTTAATCCATGTTTGCATACCTGACTTTCTAGGTAACCACAAAAGCTTAATTGGCATATTCTGACATGCCAAATAAGCCCTTCACAATACACTTTTAAGCAAAATATACAATGGTGATAATGAAGTTTGTGTTTCCATTTAACAAGCTTTCCCATATGTGAAAGCAATGATTTATAATCAAATTCTCCAACACCCAGATGTCCATATATATTTTTAACAAACTTTCTATTATGAATGATAACCTATCACAATAATAACACAAACAACATTAAGGCTAATAAAACAATAGTTGATAGTAACAAACTTAATGTTTAAAAACCAACTTATCTTATTAAACTACTCCACTTGGATAGAGATACATATACAGATGTATCTAAACCACACCAAGGTCTATGAACTGATGAAGGCCAATAAGAAACACCATCTTACCAAAAAGCCTTAAAATGATTTCTATCAAGCATCTTAATGTCAGTCAATACTATCAACTAACAGGAAATCCTATAATAAAGCAGTTAGTTGCGGCAGCTTTTCACCATAAACTGTTGTTTCATTTCTGAGCTGTATTGTGGAAATAAATTAACTTGATCAACACCACATTGAAATTTCTCATTATTTTTAAAAATACAATAGACCACCCTGCAAGCACATGTCATCTCAAACATCATGAATTCAAGAGGGCCAAAGCTATATTACTTTGTCTTAGAAGACAGTACGTAAACAATGTAAATCAAAGAGATTAACAGGTACAAGAGCAAACAATATTTGGGAAGAATTGACTACCAAACAGCCATGATGACTTTATATCACCAGCTCAAAAGTTCAATTGAGAAGTTGACTTCAAGCTGGCCAGTCACTCAAAGACTTAAGCAAAGAATGACTCTCAGAGAAAGGATGAAATTAGTTATTCAGTCATATATTCTGTCAGTCATCAGCTTGTCAATGGAAGGGTCCAATAAAGATTCTGCTTTTAGTTAATCAATCAATCAGTCAGCCAGCCAGTCAGCCAGTCAGCCAGTCAGCCAGCCAGTCCATCAGCCAGTAAGACAAACACCACTCTTTTGGTAAGATCCTCATTCCACTGATTCCTCAGTTAGCTGGTTAGTTTGTCATTCTGTTAGTCATCTATCCAGCCAGTCATTCAATCGGTTGGCCAAGCTGTCAGTCAGCAAGTCAGTAAATTACAGTACCAATGCATGGCTTATTTGACACAATAAACTGACACTTAACTATCATAAGTCTTAAGTGTTGTTTATTCATTCTGTAATATCTCCATGAAAACAAATAGGAGTCTAAACACATAGTCAATTCTTAAACCCCATGTCTGCAATATCAGTTGTGGAATTGCCATTTCCTAGCTAGATCAAATGCCTACAGATGTCAAATACAACATCTTTGTTCTTTTCATCTATTGAACTGGTACCAGTGACAATGTGTCGACCAAGTGACTGAAGTTAACAGATAAGTACAACAACAACAACAGTATGATAATAATTGACAACATTGCTGTTGGTCTTGTACTTATCAGATACTGTCACTCTACATGTTTACGTGTATATCAAGTGATGATATTAAACAGAAACCAGCAATGCATATCCGAGGAGGATGTGGGTTACTTCTCACATATCCTCCTTCTAGCCTATTATGTCTTAAATGTGGTACACAACCTCAGCACAGCAGTGACATAGTGGTAGAGTATGAGAGTCACAATCTGAGGTTCGAACTGACCCTGAGCTTGCCTGCCACAATCCTGCAGGTACTGTGGTCTGTCACCTGCTCTTGTGAAGTTGGAAACTATATTTCGAGAGATGGGACAGAGTGGCAACTGCAAGAATGAATAGCAAGAATAGATTGTCATCAGAAAGGTAAAAGTAACCCCATTCCTAGTAGTGGCTTCAGCCTTCAAAAGGGTAGAATAATTACAAAGCATACAAAAAACCCCAGAAAACAACAACCATGACACATGCATGTGGTCACAGCCTTCCTTAATGCTGTAAAAATGGGTTTTGCTGCCCCCAAACATGAATCTATAAAGAATTCAATTGTACTACAATGCAGAGTTCAAATAATATATCACAATTTGTGATTTGTGATCTGTTACTGAAACATCAAGATTCTGTTCTTCTTTTACACAAAAACGTTTTGTGAACCAAAATTGATGTGAATATTTAAAAATGACAAGACTTGTTGCCCCACTTTAAAAAGGTACTCAATTCAACTTCCCAGAGCAATTTTAGGTCTTTTAAACTTCAAAGTTACAAAACCTGGCAGGGGACTCTCACAGAGCCCATGAACCCTAACTGCTGTTGATTTTCACTATCTTCAAAAATAGCAAACCGTGTTTAAACTCTTATTTTGAACCCGGCAACAGGTGCTTGCTCACGTTTTCGTCATATTGAAAATTATGCAACACTTAGCATTTATGGGTGTGCTGGCATCTTTGGTACACAAGGGTGCATGGGAACTAATATTAACTCAATGGATGCGTGTTTAGTAATACAGTTAATAATACAACACCAACTTACTCATTAAAACTCACTTCTCTGCCCCTTTCATACATCTAGCCTTATATCAGTCCTCAATTGACAGGAGGAGATTTGTGATCTTAAGTTATCAATATTATTCTTATAGGTCATACAAACAAAGCTACCATCAAATCTACAATTCAAGCAATGTGTTTGTTTAGAGAAGGAAATTAACCATACAATATCAATGTTGTCTTTCTTTGGTATTTGTGGACTGTATACTGACAATATAACAATGTTTTTCTTGAGTTTGAAGAGGTTTGACTATAGTATGGCATTTTGTTCTAGCATCAGAAATTCGATAGAGATGTTTGGAACTACTCTAACGTTGATGCTGTGTTAACTTGTAATAGATATAACATATATAGGCCTATACACCACTGACATACAGCATTCAGTAATATCTGTATTTCATATATCTAAGGTTCATAAGACCAAGAAAAATATTGCTGATCATTGAGCCTGATTATTGAGCTATTGAGGAATGGACAAAGAGGTGACTAATATCATTAATTCCATAAACACAACTCATGTCAATCACTCATCAACAGAAACTTGTATCACTATTATCACTTTATACTAGTAGATAAATGCCTTGGTAAAGTTGATTTGGCCACTGACAAATTTTTGTGAATAAAGCTGCTATGCTTTCCTCCAGTTCTTTCTTTGGCCACATAGATACAATCACATGTTAAGTCCTATTTTTGAAAGTTTTGCTTTATACACTGTGCTAAAGAGAAGTAGCCATCTATCCTTGCACAGAATAATGTTGCAGTTTGGCGGATGCACCATCATCTTATTTTATGCTTTTGACTGAGTTCAAAAGCAGATCTGAAACTTAAGAGCTTAAAAACTTGCTACATCTGCTGCCTTGATTATCAGTTCCAAGTGTCTTTTCTACCATATTTTCTATCATACTGGGAAGTATTCTAATGAGTTTCCTCAAATCACATCATTTCAGTAATGTACTCTCTCATGTGAATAAAAATTGTTTCTCTCAATGTCTTCATCATCTTAATGCTATTGTCGTTCAACAAGGTGTGGTTTCAGCCTTCAATAACAGTAACTGAGTATCAAGTTTATTTCCTTAGAAAGACCGCATGTGTGATTCTCTGCTACAAAAATGTTCCTGCCTGCATCCATCAAGGTAGTTTTGAAGTTTAAGGTAAACGCATTTTCTTGAATCAGGTCTTTGGACTTTTTGAGAGACTTATGACTTATGTGGACCTTGAACATTAGAAATCACTATTTTTTTTCATCCTTCATCCTTTACAAGGAGTTAGGTATCTGCAAATACAGTTAGTCTGTGAAAAGCATGAGTGCATGGCACCACAGTTTGCAAATGCTGTACATTACAAGTTGTTGGCTGATAGCTTGATTATTAGCCTATGTTAACTATGTTACAATTAGACTTGTAATATCAGTTGTTACAAGCAGTAACCATGGAAACTCCAGGGGGGGTCTCTCCACAGGAAATACTAAAAAATGTCTACCAGGTACTATATTCATTAAAGATAATATAAACTTAATCAGTATCACTCATTTTTGTTTGTGTGTACAAACTATAAGGGATTGAGGCTAGGGCCTGAGGGAGAAGATACAATCTAAGGGCATATTAGTTTATTGACTGCAGCCAAAATACTAAGGCACAAGTTTACTATTGCCACCCCACCCTCCCACACTGAGACTATGTTTCAGTCATGTCTTAATATCTTTTAGTAACATAATGTTTTTAAATTATCAAAATACATACATATTTTATATATATATATATATATATATATGTATATATATAAACATTATACATAATTTATAGATGTTTATTTAAAGACGCAGACAAAAAAATCCAGGCTTTCAATTTTAACCTCTGTAAATATGTCAAGCACATTAATCTTCTTTCCACACTGTAACGGACAGGTATAAAATCTATGTGCTTATAAATGTTCTACCTGTGTCTTACATTTATTCTCTCTACACACGGCCCGGTTAAACAGTTATCAACATTAAGTATATATGTATTAAATGGCTGTAATCTTGTTAATATAAACATTTAGAATGGGTGGATGCAGTAGTAAAGAGCAACCACAACTTTAACACCCTTTGCCAAATAGTTGTTGGGTCTGGGTTCTTTGAATATGATAAAAGTAGGCAAATTTTAGTGAAATAATTCAGACTATCTTACCATTCACAGGTCTGGTTCTCTTGATTTCCACTTACTCCTACCTCGGCGGCAGCACCAAGCGGGGGCCAACGTTCCTCTGAAGAAATGGGGTAAGGTTCATGAAAGTCGAAAGCTTCTTCGAACATACTATCCATCGTCAAGTGTTTCTCGACCCTTGGGTAAGCCAGTGGCTCTCTTGTGTCTGGCTTAGCAGCCATTCTATACCACTGCTGCAAATGATGACTGGTTTCAGTAACCGCTTAAAAGGGCCTCGGACTTCACGATCGGCAAGTTAAAATCAAAACTTGGTAAAGTAACGAGTTACTAACTGAGAGCAACGAATACGCTGGCACCGATGTGTTAAGCATCCATATCTAAGTTAAAAACAAAATCCACCATCTTGTTTAAAATCTCAATGCATGGCTGTTATCATGCGTAAAATATCGTATGATATCCAAAACTTAATATTTTGAGGCAAGAGTTAAAAAAATGCATGAATACTGACGGCCTTTGTCATCACCTGATTTCTTTAACACCTGCGACCGAAATTTTTCCCCTGATCTTTGGTCAGCAACAGCGGATTCATCCACAGCATATAACCTGTACTTGCAGCTTCGTCCCAAAAAGTGTCGCTGGAAAACAACAATCTGTCTTCCTTATGATACTAAAGCTTTGAATATAGTGAATAATGAAAGTTGAAACGTTGTCAATATCAACAGAGAGATCTGTTTCCTTGTGTTTTCCATGAACCAGATGTGAGTGCTTTGAGTACCTCGCAGTTCAATAAATTATCGTCAAAAATACGTTCATCCCTTCCAATCTATGCAGCTGGCAGCAAATGACTCCTTGAAATTGTTTTCCCTTGTATTTTCACCCGTTAAGCTTTTGTTGTAGACAAGAAATTTCCCTCCGTTGATGTTACACCATTTTGAAGGTGGAAGTATTTGCTCTGATTGTTGATCCTCCTACGACCGGAGGACTGGGAGCCACTTGGAGAGTTTTCAAACGAAATGAAAACACATATGCGTGGGTTGAAGAAGGAAGGGAAAGTGACTCTCTGCTTGAGCAGAAAAATAGTTCAAAAGATGACAAATATGCACCTACGTAACGCGGGGGACGCATTGAAGAGAAATCAAAAATCCCAGATTATTACAGAACAAGGCTTTCGCAAAGTAATTTTACTCCAGGGTCGTAGCCGCCATGGGGGCAGGGAGGCAATCGCCCCCTCACTTTTATTCACATAACACTTTCAAATTCGCTTTTCGCGACTTTATTCTGTATATCATTCATAATGCGGAGAAGTTAACAACTTAGTTGTTATTTAAATCACTGCGAAGTACACCACTGTTCGCAAGAGTGGTACGAAGTGATAAATTGATCGAAGAACTTAGTTTTTGAAGGACAATTTGCGCCCTCCCCACCTTTACCATTCGCTGGAAATGCAGATAGACAGATATGTAATGGAATATACGCATTTGATGCTTAATTCGAACCTACGACCCTTCTCTCTCATGATTCTGGATCCGGAAATGATAACAGTCTTCAAAAAACCTAAACCTCTTTTGAATATCAGATGATGGAATTGATTGGTTTGAAGTGAAACAAATTAGAGGACACGAAACAACCACGTTACATAAACTTACCTAGGCTAGATGATTTGCGAACATCTGTCGATTCCATCTACCGTGCATGAACTTAATGGTTCACTCGATGGAGCACCAGGGACCACTGCCGCTACTATTAGTTTCTCTTTTCCTCAACTGTCTGATCGCTTTCTGGGCCTGCATAGTCTTCCGAGACAATACTGATCCTACCTTCAATCTCGTTGGTTTTAAGCAAACATTTATACTCGACCTGCAGAAAGGACAAGGACAAGGACAAGGCGCAGTCTATAGATTTGAGTATGGTGAGAGCATATATCTGAATAAATTATTAGAAACTTATAAGTATGTATAAGTGTACTTATCTGAAGAAGTAATGTATTCAGATCTATGATGAGAGCCTTTGGGCAGCACAAAATGGGTTCCTTTTTATATCCAGACGTCTATTTTTACAAAATATTACGGCCTAAACATTGTAACGTCAATTTTTGTCCACGAGCTAAATAATATCTATAACCTTTAAAATAAACATAGTAATGTAAATTAGAAACTTAGGCTATGCTTGAATCGATAGTGAAAATGATCTGGGAGCATTCATATAAACTTTTATATCTTATGTGGAGTCCTAGAAGTATCAAAATAAGATTGGATTTTAGATTATGCCACAGCTACAATATGCCAACCACTTGACTTTCCTCGTTTCAACAAATAACTGTGTAATACATCGTCAACAAAACATTTCCAAATTAAAAAGCTGTAGGGTGCACAAGCGCATGCTCCCAAGTTTAAACTAAGATAAAGCACGGCGTCAGTTTTTTTGTACCTTCCTAGGAAATTTTACATCTCCTTATAATCCCCCTTTCGCGAATAGCCAGGTACGTCCGTAGCTTGTTACCTGTGACGGTTTTACGGTATGGCAGACAGGGCGGTAGCCCAGGGCCCCGCGCTTTCATCTCAGAAAATACCTTTAAACCGATTTCTCCTGTTCCAAAAAGCCTTTTCAGCAATCTGAGAAGGGATGAGGAATCACCACTAACATCAAAAATAAAACCAGATATTGACTAAACTTTCCTTTAATAGAGCCCCGCCTTTGAAAAGTCCCCAAGGCCCACACGTCGGGAAACGGCACCTGCTTGTTACCATGTACTCTACCTCCATTCCTTTGCCTCACCAGGTTATCTATAATGCTTATTCTTTCCATCATCTGAACATTTTTAACAAGTGGTCATAGATACACATGTTTACTTTGAAATCATAGTGATGCATTTTTCAGCTTACGTGCTACATACATCGTACTCAGATGCTTTTTATTCTTTCCACGTCCATTGTAAATGTTGCTTACCTTTCCTCCTTCATACTGTTGACTTCTATGAAATGTGTCATGTTTGAAAAATACGTTCAATTATTAATTCTCTTTTTCTCTCTATCATCTCACTTGATTGTATTGAACTTACTTTTCTTATTCATTTTTCATCGATTTCTTTCAATGTTACTTTGGTTGTAGATAGAAAACGATATGTCATATATGTAAGGTGCTTATAACAGTACTAACATGAAAAACAGTTATACATTTGATGCCAACGTCCTGTGTAAATATCCCCAAAGAAAGAAATTAATAATTAATTAAATTGATGGGCATGACCTTGCTTCGGGCTCACAGCTGCCAAGCCGTATTGATATTCGGATTCTGCCTCTACGTTAACCTTGTCGCTACTCAAGATATTGTTATCAGGTAGTTCAGAAAAGAGGGTCTTCGACTGCTATATTTTGCAATGATTGATATGCTCAGAGACGCACGATACTGCCAGAGTCAAGTTAACTTCTGATGTAACTCTGATAGTTTGAGACTTTTAATAGCCTTTGAGTATATAAATCGGCTTTTTGCTGCTCTCCCAGTCGCTAGCAGCCTCTAAGCCAAATCAATGTTACGAAAATATTAACAAATTGAGCCAAACTGAAAACGAGGCAATAGCACAACAAAGAGTTGCAAAACCAAAGCTTAAATGATTTTATTGGACAGCTGCTAGATTTGTAACCTCTCTGTCAACACCTTATTGAAAAGACCTTTATATATTAACATCAGAACCAAAAATTCAAAGGCGATAATTTCATCACCCTTGCAAGTTCTGTCTGCGTGCTTGTAATATACCCTTTTGTCATTGCAAAGCTCTTTAGCTCTTTGCCTTATTTGTTATCTTTGCAAGAAAATTCCCTCGTGAGAAAGCAAATGCTCCCCATGATAATCAAAGTGAATAGGACGGCAATTATCAGATTTTAAGAACCTAAGTCTATGAAAGAAAAGTCACAGATTTAATCACGATCACAAAGCTGTTATTCTAGACATGACGTAATTATCATCTGGATTTGAACATTAAATCCTTTGAGAATTAATCAGCGGTCATCATCATCATCAGTCAGTTGCTGTAGCCTTCATGTTTAGTCTCCACACTTCACGGTTTTTTGCTATCCGGCTTGCTTCTCCGATTTTACTCCCCGTCCACTGTTCAATATCAGTGTACCAAGTTCTCGTTGATCTTCCTCTGGCTCGTTTTCCTCCCATCTTCCCTTGTATGATGGTTTTTCAAGGCTATCATGTCGAGAAACATGTGCGAAATGCTGCATCTTCTTGGTGATCATTTGTCGTTTCAGCATCATATCAGTATAGAGTTTTTGTAGAACCCACTCTTTAGTTCATCGCTCAGTCCAAGAAACTCGCAGTAGTCGCCGACATACCCACATTTCAAAAGCATCAATCTTCTTTTCCACTTTCTTTGAAAAGGCCCATGGTTCACATCCACATGAGGCCACTGTATGACTGCAAGACTGTAGACCGAAGAAGTCGCAACTTGAGGTCCTTTTTGATGACACTGCTCTTCCAAATCGTTTCCAGTTAGTGGTACAGCACTTAAAATTTGCTTTTAGTAATGGATTCATATTGCTAAGAATGCAACCGTCTCGTCTTCCGAAACAGGTCTTCTGAGGTCAATTTCTAATTGGCTTGATACACCGAAGTCGCCCACTCAAGCGGTTCAAAGATTCCCTCGAAGCAAATCTCGTCAAAGGAAGAATCGATCCCAAAAATCTTGAACACCTTTCCTCTAACGGAACAGCCTGGATGTCTGCTTCTAAAATTTTCGAGAAAACCTTTGAGATGAACGGAACAGATATGGAGAGTGATCGGAGAAGAAGAAGAAAAGAGAGCTCGAGACATGCAACAATCAATAAAGAGGAAGGACTGTCCGGTGTCCAAAATATATGTGGTCGCTATAATTTTGAATTCGTCTGGTGACATAAGGTGGTTTGTAGAGATGGTATGTTCTTTAATGACAGTGAAGGATGGGTGAGAGAGTGCGTTACCTGTGAAGGCCGAGCTGTCAGGATGTTTAGAGATTCTAGTATGAAGATGTGTAGAGCAGCATTGACACATATAATGATAGATTACATTAGATCTCAAGAGTCTAGCAAGATGGCCTTTAAAAGGGTAGGACGAATGATTAATCGTACGTGAATAGTAGGAAAGACCAATGTGATGAGTTAATTGGTTTCGGTACGTAGTTGCAAGGAATGAGCTCCAGTAATTCGACACTGTCCGCTTAAACACAGTGTAAATAATATTTTAGAGTATTTAAATATAATATAAGAATATTTTATTCAAGAACTTATTTATTGATAAGGTCCGATGATTAGTTATTCTTTGAATAGATGGATATGAGTTTGACTACCTTCTTGTGGAATGTTGTGGGACATACATGGAAACTTCAACGTTTATATACACTGAGCAGGGCTTTTTTTCTTTATTTCCAACTTATGGCTGTGTTCAAGATAATTACCTTGACTATTCTATTTACAATAAGATGGAGAGCTTCGTAGTAAACAATTATTTTCGGAGTGGATATCAACTGGACAAAAATGTAAGGAGTGCTTGAGTTCTCAACGGGCCAATAAAAATCGTATAACTGTCTGTGGTAAAAGCAAGAGACTGGAAGTTTCAGTCCTACCACTGTTAAGCTCTATCCTTGCAGCCTGTTGATGGTGATGGCACAGCTGAGTCGAACCGGAAACTATAGGCATGTTACTCCATAGGGGGTAGTTAAGAAACAAGAAGGGTCCGGGAAATAAAGGCATCTTTGCCTTTGATAATAGCCACTCTAGGCAGGCCCTTAGCAACCCACGCTACCCATGGCAATCAGACGGCTCAATTAATCTGTACTTAAGTACTAAGTATTAAACCGTTATTTCAACTGGGAGACAGGGCAGGGACGGAGGAACAGGGGGCATGGCCCCCAAAGAATTTCCAAGTATCATTTTCTTGGCTCGTGTACTTTAACTCAAAATTTGTTTTCAGACTTCGTTAGGTCAATGGATAATGTCATCACGAACTTGTTTTATCTGCTAAAATTGTTCGATTATTACACCTCATTAAACACCCCTTTCCACACAATTATCAAA
>JAAAKL020000147.1:0-57224 GCA_010016065.2 Carybdea cf. marsupialis auct. non (Linnaeus, 1758)
GAGGGGGGGGGGGGGGGCCTAATTCTGCTACATATGTTATGCATCCTAACACGTGATCCAAGCAAATATTTCTGCCACAAAACGCAAGAACTCTCAAAAGGTATTTATAATCGAAGGTTGCGTAAATGAGCAAGTACACAGTAAGACAAGTAAACCTGACAGCTATAATTAGCACATGACAACAAAATTAGGCGAAATATCGGTATAAGCTTGGCTTTCAACACGTTACCGTAACACCGAAAATAGGGCATGTACAGATATAAAGATGTCCCAAGGCATCGAAATTTCAAAGTCGACCCATACGCCAAATCGAGTTTCCCTTTTGATGTGATATAGAAGTGAAAATGGGGCAGTCTCAAGACTTCAAACATAAACTATCCGCCACATATCATTCTCTCGCCGGGCTGCGTATTTATGCTAAGTCTCGAGTCAAAGACAGGTCCTTAATGAACACTTCCAAAACTCAGGCGGATCATACAGCAGCATTTAGTGATCTTAACTAAAACTATCTACTTTTTATCCTATCAAGCATTTGAATTGAGATCAATTGCCCGTCCCTGTCATCATGGCTGGTACTTTTAAACATGCTATTTTCAGGTAAAATAAACGTATTTTGCTCTTTGCTCAGCCTGGCTGGTAATCGGCAATGCTTTGAAATCAAATGGTGGCCACATGCTTGATCATGCTAACGGTCTCCTGGTTAGTCAAACTCCAGCTGATTGCTTAATTTTTAAATACTTTATCACAAGTAAAATAAGTAGTAATGGGTAAAACGAAAAGTGTTGCAAAATCAATATGTTCCACAATTTACATATGAAGACCCATAGAGAATAGTAACTCTGACTTTCGTGACTTGCTTATCTTATCTGTGTTCCTTTATGTACCTGTCACAACGCATGTTTGGGTAAGGTGACCAATTTGCAGATTAGGACATTGGCATCACGCAAACGTGTACCACGTAGCATAAAGTCGTGTAAACATGTAAGACATGTCAAGTCACCTCCATTCAATACTCGAGGACATCAAATAAGCTTCGTCAATGTTTGTTTTGCTCTGCTGGGTTTCTCTGTAAGTTGACAAATGGGCACCACGAACTTAAATCCTAGTGGCATGTCATGTAATATACTTGCATAACATCCATAAAGTAAGCAAAGATTCTCAAGTATCTTACAATTAGCTTATTAGGATATGACCCACCCGGGAACGAAGTAACTACATCGTGGGTATACGGCAAAATATTATAACCTCTGCATTTGTAAAGACTGCGATGGGCCACACCTCAGGGAGGTGCTAAAACGTTTTCATAGTTCTGTTCGCTTGGAGTGAGTCACGACTGGCAAGTTTGCGTTGATGGAAGTATGTAATAATGTACTGGATAAAATAGTTATATCCGTAAACTTATGAGTCCTTCCGGTTGATGCGTTGAGCGACGCTGGCCAACCCCGGTTACTCACTTCTGGGGCATGATCCACATTTGGAGAACCTATGATTTACGGTTGACAGCAAGCACACCCAAACGGCACTTTGCAACACACTTTTGTAACAGAAACATTGCGCAACTCCTTGAAATTCAAGTTGATCCTTCTTAGTTTACTTTCTGCCCCGGTCCAGTTCTACATAACAAGGTACATTCTGATTGGTTTCAAGTCAATGAAAGTCGCAACTTCAAAATCAATAAACGGAGAAAAGTGGAGGCAACTAGCTCCATCATCTGCATGACGCCCCCTCAAATCCATATAAATACATGGCAAGGAATATCTATATATATACCTACTTAGATATGTCTAAGTTTCTTTACTTTGTGTCAACGCATGGGCTCATGAATGCATGGCATATGCAAAAATTAAAACCTACATGTGTTTTCCTGGTCAAATCACAAGAGTCGAGCAAATTGCCCTGTAAGTTAACCAAGCCTCTATAAAGATCCAGGTGCTTGGACCACACGAATATGCTGCAGAACAGTTGAAAGCCGGTCTATTCTTAATATCACAAACGTCTCTCAGACATGAGTTGGTAATATTTGTAATGCTTCACGTCTGAAACTGTCGAAATTTACTATGCTTGCGAGGAGAGTAGGGGGCCAGCTTTGTGATAGTATCAACACCAATTATGTCCGCTATGAAACTATAAATACGTTCCTCTGTGATGATGTACGGGCAGACGATTACCCTATTGAAAGCTGTTACCCCATATCTAATTTCTAAGATAACATACAAAAGCTAACAGCTTTTCGATACCGTATAAATCATCAAATAACGACAAGAGAAACTAGTCGTCAATGACAAATTGTTCATGAGCAATTTCTACTTTTTCAAAGGGGGCCATGCGAGCGATGAGATGTAATATAATCGGCAGGTTGGATCAAAACAAATCATAATGCATAAAAGGCATGAGATTTTAAACTTCAGTTTTGTGTCTTTGCAAACAGCATGAACAGCTACTAACACTGAACTGATCACAACAAATAGGAAGGGCCTATATCGTCACATGTACACTAAACTATTCGACCAATAATTGTTGAATTTTATGCATTCAATGAAGCAACTCACTGACCGTCTAAATAATCGGCTTAAAGAACTTATCGTAATGGTAGTCAATAGATGAGTTCTTGCAGCGTAAAACAAATGTGGTCCTCTATGACAATGATGTCAACAGAAATTTATCTATTCTCTTTTATATCTGCTTTAGGCATCGCTGCGTCACATGTGATAGACAAAATTTTCAAACATTGATTTAGGCACCCTACTAATCTCTTAAGTATGGTCGAGAGGAAATCCTGGGCCTATTGTGTATCTACGGGACTGAAGGAGGGAGGGGGGCTCATACTATTTCCTAATCTCTTGCCCCTACCCGCTAATAAATGTTACATTAGAAATTCTTTAAATGACAAATGGTGATGGTATAAATTATACAAGATTTTTGTGGCGACGCATCGTTAAGGAAACTCAACGAATTTTTGCAACTCACGTGCTAATTGTTAACGGGGCACATGCAAACAAAGACGTCACTACAAGAACACTAACTTGTTTGGGCAAACTTCGATACCGTACAAACCATCGGCGGTCAACGAAATCTAGAAAATTCTTGCATTTGAAAGAAGCCTCCAAATCATTCACCAACTTAAATACTGTGTTCAGTAAGAGATTAAGTGGCGGAGAGAGTAGCGATCTAGAACTAGCGATCTGCTCGCAGTTTGACTTAAGGTACGCATTGTATATTAGGCGAGACCTAAAACGTTATTTCTGACATCAATAATAATAGAAAACAGAAAAGGCCCTAAATTTTGCAAACAATGATTGCTATACATAAAAATACCTCGAGACTCGCACGTTATATACTCCTATGCCAGTAATCACATTGTGCAAGAAGATTGTCAACCACAGCTATAAACCTAGAACTCTCACCTATCCACGTGGCAAATTAAATCCCTTCTCGAGTTACCAAGCAAAATTTATGCCTTCTTAAAACGCGGAAACATGAGCGGGAAGATAAATTGCTACCCCTGCCTGACACAGGATTTTTTTGACTAAACCATCATCATCATCATCATCATCATCATCATCATATAAAGGCTTCTAATATTGATTATGAGTAGTTATAGTAACATAAACCGATTGGTCACATAAAGTATTCATTTCTAAATCCTTCAGTTTACCAAACCTAAGCTATCATTGAAGGTAGCAAGTCTGATGAGAAGGATTCTACTTGTAGTGTCTTTTCAGTAAACGTTATGGATACGTGGATACAACATTCTTTCTAGACACTGTAGATCTGGTGGGAATTACAGCTATCCAAATGCTGAAGTCCTATAAGCGAATGTGACATCTACAGAATCTCAGCATGAGAATTTCGCAAGACATTATTGTAAAATACGCAAAGAATTAACCTTCTGTTCGACAACTACATGTACTATCTACTTCCTATACACGATGGGTTTTAGCCGGCTATATATTTGTCGAACTGTAATGGTAAAGTTACCCAACGTTCCCAAGTGTATATAGCTATAAATCTATGTATACCTAGTGGTACTCTTTACGTACTTAAGTGGGTTTTTCAACTACTGTGCAAAAACGTTATAGGCTTGTGTGAAAGTTTCCGATTTTGGGTCTGCTTCAATATAATGGTCACATTTTTCTCTTTTTTATGTGTTTACTTATCTATTCCACTACGTTCTTCATGTAACGTTTAAAACACGGCTAGCGTTAATCCAATCTTAAAAGACAAAGGTTCACAGGCTTTTACATTTCAAAATTTGGTTGTTAGAAATGCATATGCAAGATGTACACATTCACGAAGCAATACGCACATGCACGATGCAAAGCGCACATACACCAAACTGGCAGAAACCTTGTGCTAACATAGAAAACTATCTAATGTGACAACAAATTACTATCTGCATTACAAAAGCAATAGCCTGCGACGCGCTTAACCACTTTCCTAGCAGTAATAGCTAGAAGAAGTGCATATGGCCAATCTCAACATAATGAACTGATAACAGGCTATTTAATGTTAAGAGAGTAACCAAATTTTGCATATCATAGACAGTAAAGACCTGTGCTGATCCTATTTTATACTAATGATAGAAATGCGTTAAAAATGAACACCACGAGACCATAGAACACACCGAAGAAACGAGAGGTGATTTCTAAGAATTATGGTATTCACGTGATGATCTGTATAAGACCTCGTTTTTAGCTACCAACAGCGCATGAGATTGGCCATGCATTATCTTTGATATTTTGAGACCATACAAATGTACATGAACGTAACAATGTACCAACACTAGGCTTGTCACACTAATCTAGCAGACCGCCTATGAGCACAGCAACTGTGCTTTCCACAAAATAGTTGAATGACTGTTATAAATGAACAGATCATGCGCATAATATTGCGAAATGGTTACTTTAAGAAGCGAATGTCTATTTGATATAATGGTCCGCTTTTGTGTCGGTCAAAGTATCGTTAATTACTGAAGTCCTGTGTTACCTCGTGGTGAACGCCAATGGAAATGTGACACAGAAATCGAAGATTTTAAAGAATCGCACATTAGTAATAGGTTGAATTATTTAACTTCTTTCTTGCGGAGGCCCAAAAAATCATAATAATATCAGTAATTTGGGGTTCAGTGATCTCGAACGACTGATCATAATGCAATACGTCACAGTGGAGCTTGGATACGTATGTACCTTAATCGTGCATTTCGAGAAGGCAACTTAAAAGATTACAAATTCCACATTACTGTGAGAAACACCCCACCTCCAGCTACCCACAATTGTATATTTGCTCTTCTTTGTGGTATACCACAATTACGTGTTGCATATACATCAATGATATAGCAATGCATCTAGTTGTGACGTAACGCCATTTTAACATGTACATGAATCTTCCACTTTTCCAATACTAACGCTTCAAAGATCACTCTCATGACTTTCAAAAAAATTCGAAAAGGGAAAGATCCATCCCTTCCATAAAGCACAGTAGTGGCATAGCGGTCGAGTGTCAAACTCTGACAGACGGTCGTGAGTTCGAACCGACGCTAACCTTGCCAGCCACGATTCCGGAGGTACTGTGCCCTGTCATCTGCTCTCGTGAGGTGGGAAACTATGTTTCGAGATATAGTACAGAGAGGGGACTGCAAGCATGAATAGCTTGACTAACATGGATAGAAGGGGAAAAGTAACCCCTAGTAGTGGCTTCGGCCTTGAGAAGGGTGGAATAATAATAATAAAAATCGACCATTCTTCTTTCCCCTACAGAGATAAGATGCCGTGGCTAATACTGTCACCTCCATATTAAAGACTAGATTATAAAACTCAAACTCCAAAACGGCAACAGTAATTCTTACAAACATTAAAAATATGGACTTCAATCCTAAAACAGAAATAACAGTTGCCAAAAGCGAGCTCCAACTAATCTGAGGCCTGGCGTAAAATGTCAATGAGCTGTACGGGAAAAGGCCTAAAACATCGATAACGCTTAAGAATGCTGAAAAACTACTGTAGATTTCACATCGAGGCTCATGCGTCACTTGTAAGTTTACCATATTAATTCAAAGTTAAGCATCCCTTTCCAACATCCTCACCACATATTGCATTACTTCCAAGTAACGCTGAATTCGAACTCCTTTATCATTACGTACCAATAAATAACAAGAAATGAACAATACATCAAAAACGCTACTTGATATGTCATTGTATCTGTCGAACGTTGCCGTCAAACACACAACGTATCTATCAAGTATTCGTCGCAGCGTTCAACATAGTACGGCGCGATGTTGAAATAACGTAAAATTACAAAAATTACCAAACAACAAATTATTGTTCATGCCTATGAGCGTCGCACACATTCAAGGTTGACTTTGCTTGACAAATGACCATCAAAAGAAGGGAACGTACCTTAGCTCCATGTTCCAGTAAGACTTGCACTGTGTCTGCGTGGCCTTGCTGAATCGCAACGTCTAGCGGCTCGAAACCCTGTAATAAGTGATACTGCCAATTAACACCAAAATCAAACTAAATAAATGTTGGGCAACATACGTTGTTGGGGGAGGGGGTTGGGTAAAGGTCCTGGATTTTGTTGTTTAATAATTGAATTAAACTACGCATTTTAGAAAGTGCAACTGCATTTAGTAGTCTAAAAACGACCAACCTTTCATTCGATAAAGGATCTTAAACAATAAAATTTAAGCCACAGGAAGGAATACTCCTGCTGAAAGCGTCAAATAATCCCAACGATGGCAAATCCTCCAATGAAGTAGTCGGAAGATCTTTCTCAGCTAACCTCGTTGCTAAGTAACAACCTACATGCGCAAAAATATTGCCACCAGAAGGACAGTTAATGTTTCCATTGATGAATAACAGTGGCGATGTATTTTAAGAGGCAAAAATGTGAAAGTTAGTGTTACTTTTCTATATAGAAAATGTAGTTTCAAAGTTCCATTTCAGCATGTTCCGAAAACTCATAATTGCGTGATTCATAACCATAAAAGGTAATTCAGGGACATTCTCTCACTTTCAATAATTCGAACAGCAGCGAAACATCAACGAAAACACTGCTGCGTTCAATAGACTTGGGCTTTTCAACCAATGTCTCTAAGCGACGCGGGAATCGCATCCAAAGTTGCTTAGGAAAATGCTTTTACAGAAGCAGCTAGATCAACCCATTCCTATTGAAAAGGGGGCTGTTTGCAGTTACACTGATCGTAATAAAATCGCTCTCAAGAATTTTAACACAGATAACCAACTACGGTTTAAAACAATCATACAATTGTGTAGTAAGTACAAGTAATGCGTGCCAAAAACGGACAGTTCTGTGACGAGTAAGGGCTCATTAGGGATTTCCTAATAAATTACCCACGTGTAAAATGCACATAGTGATCTATAACCTGTTTGTAAAGAGTACCTGCTCCTGTCGCCTGCGGTACATAAGAGACCGAAAATGCTTTGCTATCTTCCCAAGAATTTACAAACACTTAATGAAAACACAGCTGCCTTGACTAAAAGTCACACTTGGCCCACTAAAACGTACACATATCTGTATGAGTTCCGCAACATTTTGAAGAACGCTCACATCGAAAGTTTAGTTACTGCTGATTACCCAGTTATGAAGATGAACATAATATCAAGGACATCAATTTGACTAACTGACACGAAGGTTACACTTTCACAACCTGCGTAAACTGGCAAGGACTATACTGATAGCTAACCTCTTGCTTTAAATAAAAAGCAAAATCTACTATGAAACTGCCGCGGGCTTCTCGCATGTTTGTTTTGCCGCGTTTGGCGAATAATAAAATGAGGATTGATGAAAATGTAAATGCAATATGTTGTATGATATACGCTGTTGTCAGATCGGTCAAAAGAAACCCTCCCTCCCCTGTAACACTTGTTTACGTCACGCGTCAAGATCACATTTAGGGGTCAGCCACGACGAAGATAGTAGCTATTTCACGGAACCCTTAGTGCTGCAAAGAGTTAGGATAAGAGGAGAGGATCTAAATCCAGTTACCATTTACTTGATAACTAACTCAAGGTTCGAAATAAGAGTTTAAAAACGGTTCGCTATGGTAGACAGTGAAAAGCAACAGCGGCTGGATCTACGGGGCACTCTGAGCGCCCCCTGCTTGCTTTCGTAATTTTGAAATTTAAAAGGCCCAAAATGGCTCTGGGAATAGCAAAGAATGCAACAATTTGTCTAAAAATATTGGGATTTTGATGAGACGCAGATTTCGCGGTCGTGTGAAGTTTAACTGTGGTCGGCATTGAGTGCCTTTTTAAGTGGGGCATCGAGTGCCTTTTTATGTGGGGCATCGAGTCTCGTCATTTTAAAATTTTGGCATCTCAAAATTTGGTTCGCGAAACCGTCTTGTGAAAACGCGATGTTCCAAAAAACGGTTCGCGAATCGCGATACGCTATTTCGAACCATGTAACTTCCAAACAATTGCGACTTTTGGCTTTTAAATGCACCTGAACACGGGTGTTTATAATAAGCAAAGTAGCAATGATATAATGTTAGTAGAAAAGACACATATGCTTTGCATGCCATTTTGATAGCATTGGATTCTAGTAGAATAAAGCTCCTATTAAAACAGGTAGCAGTTCTAAGGGGCACGGTGATTTTAGTGTGACCGCATTCTACGAACAGATGGACACTGCTCTTCCTTTAATTTTACATTATATTGTGCCACTCCCATCGGGTTACACTTCTAGATCATAAAAGCGATGAAAGAAAGGCAATCTGGCCTCTGCACGGAGGGAGAACAGAGGTAGTCATTTATAAGGGGTTGTTACTAAAAAGTTGTCGTTCATCAAAAACCAAAGCCTCTTTAAATTTTTAGAACTTGAAGGAGGGCACTCATTTGTAAACAAATCCTGTTTAAGAGAGTATGTTAGATCATCACTAACTGCTTTTTATCTAGGATCATATTACAAGGGCAGATTTAAGTGTAACTGTAAGAGTTACGATTAATATTTAAGAAAGAGAGGGCTAAAACCATTGGCTTGAATGGGACTACTGTAAAGAATTACGGCAATATTATATCTCCTAGTACGTAAAACGAAAACAAAAAGGCATGTTACAATACCACGTAAACTCTACATTGAGGTTATGATCGTTTTATCTCTTTGGTTGTGCTGGTAGGGACCAAAGGTCTAGAAAGTCGATGGAAACATAGTTTCTGAAGACAGCATATGAAAGCCCCTGTACTTTTGTGGGAATGCAAATCCTGTCTATAGGAACATCGCTCTTTAGCTACCGTCTCGGAATCATTAAATACCCTAATGTGGTAGTCATTCCAGCTGCCAGAAATATCAGAAGCAGTCACTGAGTAGTATTCAAATTGTGTGTCATTTGTGTAAAACACAACCTTGAATAACTGTTTTTAACAAAATGAATGGGACAAATTGTGACAGTTCTAGTTACACTATTAGTTATTCCATGTCCTGTTTCATGAAAACGCATTACAATATCCATACGCCAAACACTTCGTCATAGCATTCATGTTAAAAATGTTTTACTTGACGTTATGACACGCTGTCGCGAAATAACAATTAAGTTTCCAGAGATACTTAATAAAAGTAAAAATGTCACCACCGGGATTCGAACCCGGGACCCACGCATACGCGGCGTGCTGCTCTAACAGCTGAGCGATGATGACCCGGTCAAAACATAGTTCACTTTTCTCCACCGATGGACATCGCATCCAGCTCTACGCAACTTTGGACACCAGCCTCTCCGTGCCATGTGACTTGACCATCGAAGGGCTGCCATCCTGCTCATCATGCTTTCCACAACCAATTGAAAGTAGAGAGTGTTATAGAGCAGAGATGATTTGAAAATACAAAGTTTGAAGGGATACTAGAGAAAAGTGAAAATGTTACCACCAGGTTACGAACCCGGGACCCACGCATTCGAGGCGTGCTGCTCTAACATGATAACATAGTTCACTGTTCTCTAGTCGCCACATTAGCTCCTGATACTCCGCCAGTGGCCATCGCATCCACCTCTACGCAATATTGGAGACTGGCCTCTCCGTGACTTGACCATGGAAGAACAGCCATCCTGCCCACCATACTGTCAACAGCACATTGAAAGTTAGAAAGTGTTATAAATAACATCGGTATCACCACCGGGACACATTTTCACTTTTCTCTAGTATTTCTTCAAACGTGTTTTTTTCAAATCCTCTCTTCTCTATAACAATGAATAACAACTACGATTAACTGAGTTCTTGTGCCTTAAATCATCGCTCAAGAGTCACGACTTGGTTTGCTGGCTCGATGATAAACAACTTGCTTTTATGGTAGCCTTACCAAAGATGTCTAAATCCAGGGCAAGAGACGGACATACAGTTGGGAAAGCTTTAGTTTATAGCTTCTTACTAGCATGTCTGTTTAACTAAGAATGCAAGTATGGCGTATGCGACTTGGTTAAGGAAGGTATTTGATGTAAGATGATTAGAATATCACTGTTCTCATTCACAAATCTTTTTTCATCCTGACACTTCGTGTATTCGTGCATCTTCAGGACTGGCCTGTTCCGGCAAGAATACGAAAGGAAAAAATTCTAGTAGTACAAATTGGAGCTACATAATATACAAGGATGACTAAACAAAATTAAAAGTTTAAATTTGGCCAAAAGTAATTACGTGATAATAAAGGCTCATCCTACTACCGGGAGAGTGTCGGGGTCATCTCACTTACTAGAAGGTCAGCGGACATGCAATAAATGGACCGACGAGTTCATAAAAAGGAAAACGATGACATGATAATCATCTTCAACCGCGCTTTACATTCCAAAAGGCACCATTGACAAATATTTAGTGGTGGAAAGCGTTCATTCCAATCCCTAAAGTTGCTTAAAAGAAGATTGGTCCTCTGAAACCCTTCAAACAACATGTATGGACTGCTCTCACAGTGTATTTGATTTCGATCATTTTGAGTGACAGTGTGAACAACGCCTTATATAGCTCAATGTGCACACTAGCCTCAGCTGACTATCTTCGAATCGGTACTTTGGATGAGACAAAGGCTTAATGGAGCTAAGATTAAGGATGAATAGTGCATGTAGGGTAAAGCAACTTTGTAACATATAAATGTTAGATACAACTTAACCGTTATACAAAAAGGCAAATGTTATCTAGAAAAGAAGATTTGAAATGACAAGTTTTAAGCACATGCAGTAGAAATGGAAATATATCACTTCTGTGAAGGTTTTGAGTCCCAATGTGGCTAAATTTCTATTACTCTAGTATCTTTACAAAAAGGAAAACTGGGATTGTGGCTAATTGGCTTATGGCTACAAGTGTTCTTTTCCATTGAACTTCTCTGTGTGATATAAGGTACCTATTACCCTGTTGCACGGCGAAAAATCCATTCAGACAACAGTTCACATATAGAAGTTAATTCGGCTAATTAAATTCACTCCAGCACCAAAGTACAGATAAGCCATCCCATGTCAAGACACAATGTACTTGGAAGTTTTACTCAGCATTCCATAAACCAGATAATAACTGAAAATTAAAAAAATAAAAATACCAACATACTTTCGATGTCATATGAGGATCAGCTTCGTGGGTGAGTAACAACTTCACGATGTCACTATGGTTTTCTTGTGCAGCCATATACAGCGGGGTAAAGTCGTTCTGTAAGTAAAACAGGGAAAGCCTTTTAATGACCGTTAGGATCAATGAGCAATCTCTACTTACTGACATTTTGATTCAAACAATATTTGCGCTAAAGATTACTTACCATGCGATGGGAATATTATCGACTATCAAATACAAATACCTACTTACAGAAACGTTTCATCAATCAATACCATATTAACAGTGCTTGCACCAATCATGATCCGGCTGTGATTTAAGGTACTTCTCGAGCTCTTGCATCCCTGTGATTTAACGTAATCTTGGAGCTGTGTCGGTCGCAATTAACTAGTTCAGCATGTACCTTACCTTAGCAATCTCATCAGCAATATTCTACAAAGGTTAGCATACTGTAAAACAAATCTAAAGCTAAAGGGTACCTGTCCAATAGCACTGGAACCCTATCGACCCCTAGGTCAGACAAACAATTTATCAAAATCTGTCTCTTAATAACAAGACAACAAAGACATACTTGTACAATACGCGGTACAATACACTCCCGATTTAAACGAATCCAGTATAAAAATAGTCTACGTATTCCCTAAGATGTGCTAACTTGTGATAACTAAAAGCTGGTTCTCTGTAAACCTGCGGATACACTCTTCGGGGACACTTCTCACCAGCTACTTCTCCGTTCGTGCATATGCTAGACCTACAAGAACCTTTCGATCCCTACTGTCATTTCAGTACCCCAAAATTGTTGCTTTTATACAATGACGATGTACAGCTATGAAGAATACTCACGACCTGTTTGTAAAATGATCACCTTGCCACGGCTCACGGGCCTTTACAACAGCAAAGTCTCTCCGCGAGATAAGCACAACTATATCAGTCCACAGAACGGTACTTTAAAATCCTCTAACCAACAATTATAAGACTAAATCGAAGTCTGTATTTCAATAGTTAAATGAAAGTGTACTAGTTCGCTAATTGGTCTAAGGAAAATAGTGTATTGCTTCCATCTGGTACTTGAATACTTGAAAGGCGATATTTCTTCTCGGTAATTACTGTAACTAAAGTTACACTAGCTCAAATCGCATAATACAATTCTCGTATGGAAGGCTTCCTTTTCATAGGTATAACAGTGGCTTACGACAATCCATATCACTACAGTCGGTTTTGCATGAATGATCTGGGCCCATGACAAGAATTATCTTTAAAGAAGACGTCAAATACAAATAAGTTAAGCTGCACGTGAATTTTAAGGTAAAGAAAACGTCGACATTAGCAACATGAAGTGAAAGAAGTCTCCGAAAGGGTTCAGCAGACAACTACTAACTGTGGATGGAAGAAGGATAAGAAAATGTACATTAATATCCCATTTTTTCTGCACTTAAGAACCACTGGAAAACAATAGTTACACTGGCAAGATTGTCGTAGGACTGGAAAGGACTATTTTCATACAAATGGCGAGTGAAACCGAGAGAGGAGAGTCACAAAGAAATTGTATACATTTCCCCAGTAGAGCAGGTCAGTTATGGAGTAAAATAATAACGGCCACAGAAGAAATAAATAAGTGACGTGCCCGAAAGGTAACGGCCTTCTACTCATGATCTTAAGATCCACCGTGTTAATGGAAATATCACCCTGGGATTGTGAGTTCCAGTCCCGCCGCTACTTTTACAAATGTTGTGTCCTTTGGAAAGGCACTTTACTCCTACTTCCGAAGCAGTAGTCGAGATCAAGGACTCCCTGCAGTGGCTAGTAGTAACGACCTTCGCCAGTCGATCTCACAAAACGAATTCCACTCAATGAATTCAAGCGAGATGGAAGAGATCTGAACAGAAGAATAGTAAAAAGAATAAAATCTAGAGGGAAATAGCATAAGTACGAAGTGGTAGACGAAGGCATCACAAAATCACAATGCTTGTGGTGCTGTGTTACATTGAGAAACAAATTCAAGAAAGAAAGACAGAATGTTCTAATGAATGGGTTTGGGGTGAAACGGGGAAGGTTTTAGCAGCTGAAATACGGGGCCAGCCACGGAACCCGCTATCACGACGCTGAGAATATTGTAAAAACGCATCCAGCTGCCTAATACGTTGAAGGTAAGTAGCGCCGTGACATGGAATGCGACCTTAATTTAGGCTGTCTTGGATAAAGCAATCTCAAAGAAAGATCTAAGCGGAACGCCACTTTGACGCATTATGAACATGGGTCTGACGGGCAAATACGACACATTGATCCAGCCTGAAAGATACTAGTAATAGTCACCCTACCTTTGCTCAATCGACATATAAACTTATACAAATTTTCAATCCCTGACACAATGGCTCTGCAAAATTCACAACCTCGGGGTGACTTTGAAATATCCCAAAAATTTTTACAACGGCCAGATTAACACGAAACTATATTTCATTACAATATGATATTATGAGTGGTCCATCAAGTCCTTTCAATATCATCTTGTCATCGCGTTTATGCAGCTTTTTTAAATAAAACTACAGAATATAATACATCAATATTATCAAAGTACCCGCTGCATAGTATCGATAATATTTCTACTGCATTAAGGGATATTATCCAAGGCCAACATGCTATGCTTGTCTTCAGCTCTGCGCTAATTTTAATGAGATCTACTATCTCTAGTTATTTCCATGCACTCTTGTTTCGCCTAAAACTTTAAACATTTACATTATGTCAGCCACTTTACATCGTTTTCTGCCATTACTCCAGTGAACTTAATAACGGGCAAGTATTACGTAATAACCTGTTTCCTATGATAACGATTAAAACAGCATGTATCCCTGCAAGGGAAAACTACAGAAATCGCTTAGTTCCTTTGGAACTAGTACCTATCGATGCAATGTATACCTGATGACAAACCTGCAACAGGTGTCTTAAAACTGTAGACTGGTACACATGATCAGTGGATTATATGTTGATAATTAGTGTAAGCTTGAAATTGAAAGGCAGGTCCGCGTTTGTGTTTCGAAGCACCAATGTGCCTACCAGAAAGATAAGTCATGTATCCTTGCTACTATATCAAAAACGTTATCGGTAGAGACGGTATGCTCGGTCATCAAGACACATGTAATTATAGGCTGCCACCGTTGGTGATGAACGTTGTCATTAAAAAGCTTGAATTTAACATTAACTTACACTGCCACGATGGGCCAACATGCTAAGGCCTAACAATACCACTTTTAAAACTCTGCAACCTCACGACTAAAGAGGGCATGTATTTAAAAACTTCACTATTTACCTCAATGTTTCCTGAAACTGTAATTACCACAAGCCAGATAAAAATAAAGAATGCTGAGGCCGAGTGACAGCGAGTTAAAACTTGACAAAACGCTTGCCTTACATCTTACATCGTAAACCTAGCGTACTGGGCCGGTCAGTGCAATCCTGTGCTAATAAACTTGCCCAGCAAATAAACACAACAATCATCTCTATGCCTGTGTGACCAGACTAAATAATAACAAATCTGCTAGGCATGCTCCACAGGTGATGGCACTGGTATCTGCCAATTTTTTGCAGGTTCATGCTGTGCTACAGACGTTTTAAATACCCACAAAATATTAAGTTAATCAATGTCTTCCCTGCATACTGTCACATTTTAGCATTTCCTTAACGCTTGATATAGACAGAGGCATCGTATCTTATGAAAAATTGGTGAATAAACTCACCCTTAACCATGAAACGCGAGTAACCTGATATCCTGTGGAAATAAAAGTTAATTTACGACGCAGATGTCTCATAGAATTAGTTTCTCTCGGTTGACTACTACCGGGTGACGATCAGAATTCTATGCAATTGAAACAAAGACACTTCTATTAACTGTCAGCGATATTGTAGTTCGGTGGCTAGATGCAAGTCGAATAATACAACCATTATCCCGAGAAAAAAAGAAACGGGTGACCTCCTCGAGTTTTTATGAAGTTTGCTCTTACCGGTGGTATTGGCAACATGCCAGTGTTTACCACCACAAGTAACAGAAAATGAATTCAACACTGCCAGGACATTGTTGACAGACTACCAATGAGGGGCAGCTTGGTGATACTTACTAAAGAAAAATGGTCAAGTGTTTTTCCAGTAATTCCTGCTTAATTAAAAAGGTGTTTGTAAGAATTGTATTGAAAAACTACTTATCGTGGACAATAGACTCCGTCGGTACAAATATCACCTTGTCATGGGGCGGAAACACAAGACCAAATCTGTCCTTTCATGTTCTGCAATTAAAAGTGTGATTTTAGAACAATTCCAGTCTCGCCACCTTATTACACTGGTGTCCAATCGGAAACTTCAATAGCTTGATCAAAAATTGTTTATACTGAGCGAATCAATTAGTAGAATAAATTTCTGAACTAATCTTTATGATGAATTTTGGTACTGTATCTAGCTACACACCAAGAGCTTGATTATGGGAAGAATAAACCCACCCCATCCCCCTCATCCAAAACCAACACACACTAGTAACACACATATCGGGTACATCTATAAGTATGCAGGGAACACTGTAACGTTATCAAGAATTTGTCCATTGTCAACAGCGTACGTACATAGTTCCCGTTTAATTATACAAGATAACGTGATCAGTCACCACTCCTCTTTTTTCTAAATCTCAATTTCAAAAGCGTGTCAAGGCACACTTTCCCACCCAAAGAACCCAGCATTTTGCCATCCTACTTAGTCAAAAATGTATTAATATATTTGACCATTTCTTGCGAGAATCATAGGCTCTTACTTGTACAGCGAATCATGGAAAGAGAAATGAAAACATGCACAATCGAATTGTAGTGTTTACTTTATTCACCGTCATGCTTGATTCAAAAGTTCTAGCCTGGGTTTCCATATTTCTAGGTGGAACGAGACTTTACACCTGTATTATTCATCAAGGTATTATTACGACTGGAGAAGGGCTGTCCTACAATTTTCATTATTTACATCTAAAACAGTGCATTTTTCCCACAAGGATTTCGTACAACGTATTCTAAGCGTTGACAATTATTCCATATAACTGACTGATATCGGTAATGACGATCCTTTTCATTAATCAAACTTATACGTATAGGCAAAGAAAGTGAATATCTTCAAGATAAAACAGTCAATAGTCGAACAATTACGAAGGATAATTGTGCTCATTGTTAAACGTTTTCTACTTAATAATCCATCAGACAATTCCATGGAGATCTTTATTTACCAAATGAGTCAACACTAAGCACCAAGACTTTGCAGACATTTGGGTTACTGGACCAAAACGTTGCTCTTTCGCATGTTGAAGGGCATGTTAAAGTGCATGCAATTAAACAGAAGCTGACTTTCGGAAGCAAAAGGGAGACAGAGATGTTTCCAAATTTACGTGACTTGTTAAACAGTTTTGAAGTGAACAAGAAGGAGTTATTTGCTATCACAAGTCGACAACTTGGGGAGTTACCACATATCTTCAGACGTCATTTTCCCGAGCATCCCGAATCCCTGAAAAAGGTGATCTCCGTGAGACTGATCGAACAGGCTTGCAATTAATGTCTCAGTTCTAGACATGAACTGGAATACGAATATCCGTCTCCAACTTACAAGGCAATGGCGCTGTTGATGATATTTACGATTAAGTACATTTCTAGGAGCTGTGGATCAGTGACAAGCACTATGTCTCTCTAAAATTTTGTTCCAGCAACGCTTGTCTCGCAATATAATAAAACTGGAGCAAACACCAAATGATCTTTAAATTGAATTTCGTAACTTGTAAATGCTTCAACAATGTGTCTTTGCTTAATTGCACACAACAAAATAACGCTACTGCTGAAGTTATCTTAAAAAATCGTCGGTGAAAAGAATGGTATTTTTAACAACCAAACCTGCTAGTAGCTACTTTTACGTTACCGTCGCGCGAGGAATGACTTCGATATGTATAGCCCGCAGAAATAAGAAGATTGAGAGCCACTTGTCTACAAACCAAGAAATGACCAAGAAGGAGCTTAAAGTATTCTGGTGTGATGTGCTACTTAATAGACGATGTGTCATAATTTCTGGGTAAACTTGCTCCACTATAGCACGCAATATAAAACTGTTGGAGAAGTATCTCCATTTAAAGATCAAATGCCCACAATGGTGACAAGAATCTCTCCTTTACCCGAGAAAACATAAAAACACTTACGGATCAATTAAAAGTACACCAAGAGTCAACCAACAGAAAAAGAACTGGACTTGACATGAAAATTGCTCCCTCCTGACTATAGTTTACCCTTAAGAACAACGGCCTTTTTATCTTCACCCAACCCCAACCCCCAACCCACCTCCCCCAACTACGTTTGATTTACTTCTAGCACTTGCATAACAACTGTGATAAATGGTGCACATCTGCTAATCGATGCTATATTTAGACTTTACCTCGGCGGTAACGTTTACACTGGCTCCACATCGCAGCAGAATCTCAACGACTTTCAAATGACCACCAAGTGATGCGATATGCAAAGCCGTATTCTTTTTCTAGAAAAAAGGAAAATGGATGTCATTAATAAGCACACAAATTGAAGATTATGCACAGGTGCTAATTATAAAATTGTAAAAACATCTGGGTCTATCACCTGTCAAGTACATTACAACATCACCCATATTCCACTGCTAACTTTTCGTACTGAGAAATTAACTTGACACGCTTTTCTTTTCTTGGTATGACGCAGTGGCTGGAATGTTAAGATAGCCCGAAAATTGAGAGACTGCAAATATCACTAGCTGTATAATCAATCATCTTATGCACATATGAGGTTGCAATATATGCATAATCATTAACCCTACATCGACATGTAGAGAACTAAAATTTTCCTTTCATTATCTCACACAGGCTGGATGAAATTCGTCAAATTTACTTTTTACTAAAGCGAGGAACTCTGAAACTTTGCGGAAGGTAGTAAGGTAATTATCTCTGCAGGTAAAATTACCTTTGAAAATGAAGATCAACCTTTTAGGGAAAAGCAATTCACTCTCATATCTCAGATACTCTTCCTTCTAAAGAGAATGAAAGGCTCCAAAACATGGTTGGAAGGATGCCTGATAAACGAGGGTCTTCCCTCTACGAAGCAAGGAGCATCCCCCTTCCAAGCTATAGAAAACTTCGTTCAAAGGCCAATAAACTACGATACTTTTGTAAGACCACACTGAAGTCACCAACAGTAATCACATAACCCTATCTTAATCCCTACACCTTGAAAACACCGACGTATGTCGTTGTAGTCACGTTAGAACTTGAAAGTTTAAGCTCAACCTCTCAATGGCCTTACAATTTCTTTCAAACTTCCAATTCTTTTTAACAATTTTTAATAGCTTTCAAATAACAACTACAACTGGACATAAATATGTAAGTAATACTATGCATCTCTAATGGAAAGAGTATACTCTTTTCACACGCAACTTTGCTTATCTAAGAATCACCAATCTCCAAACCCTTGGAAGAACAGAATACTTATTCCGATCAGGTTCCGGCTTAATTGTAATACTTATAAGACGTCCTGTTGTATATTGCCACAATCCTCCTGTTTGATCACTGGCTGGCTTGCATGATGCTTATTGGTAAAATAAATATTTATGATCAAATCATGATCTTAGCGCAAACAAGACGCAAGATTGCGTATCATCGGGCTTCTTACGTGGTAAAATCATCAAGTGTATGATTTAAAATATTTGAATGTAAATGATACAATACTTCCCATGGTGTTAAATCAACTGCAATGTTTGAGGGAATTTATCTAATAAAGCTCGGAATCAAACGGGGTGCAATGTAAAGGGCATTTGGAAGGAGTGCTAATTTAAAAGTTATATTAAAAGAGATGGCACGATATCAATCGCATAAGACTTTTCATAAGAGAGGGGGGAAAGATTGTCTGAAATGAAACAGTGGCGTCTAACTTCAATTGATTTCTATTTATGTTAAATTAAGCTATTGTATTGTCGCTAATGAAAAGATAGTGTGGTATAGGCAGAGCGAATTTGCGACATCACTACGCTATTTACTGTAATAATAGACACAACACTGCATTGACATGGAGGTTATAGGTTATGGACAAAGGGCGCTCTACTTGGTTGTTCCTACAAATTTTCGCTTCATACAAAGAGAACGCGAGGATTTCGAAGCAACTGCTAAACAAAAGGTTGTCCCCAAGTCGGAATTGACAACGTCCTTTGGCCTCTTTTACTTAAAGTTCTAGTTTGCTTCCATGTAAAAGAAACAGGTTACGTTGCGAAATTGTAGTCAACGATAAAATATGACTTAAAGGGTCTGTTTCAAGAGGGGGGGCTAATATAAACGTTGGTCTATAAACGGAGAGTTTAATCAAACATTTACGTCATGTCATCAAGAGCTCTGCTGAATGGCGACACAAAACGTTTGCAAAAGGTAAATAAGAAGTCACATTGTCCATACTCGAGAGGTTCTATGCCACGAGTGACCGAGTCTTGTCTGCGGTTTATCTCAAATAATACACTAACGTGCTCATGCGGGGATGGTATCTTTTTCTAACCAGAAGAACGCTAGACACTTTTCTACTAACCTAGGACTGCTTTGTTAGAAATGTAAAACAACTCCGAAACAGTTTTAAAACGAAAATGTTTACTCCCAGAGTTAATACAAGTCAGGGCACTTTTGGGGCTATTTGAATACGGTGTAATACGTATGCAACTGGAAGTGCAACCTTATCTGGCCCCATCCCCAGTACTATTCGACGTATTAGGTAATGTCCAGCAATTCCTTATCAGCTTTTTTCATCTACTGAATCGCTTTTTTGAGCCGCTGAAAATACCCTACAACCATACAGACGAAATATTATAAACCACATATCTCCAGGCCTGTCAAGTGCGGTGGGAGTGCGGTTTGTAGTGCGGACAATCTTGTATTGCGGTCCCCTGGTTCAATTTATGACGTGACGTGAACTAGAGTTGTTCAGTAACAGAAAATTCCAAGACTAGCCCGGTCTGACAAAAAAAAAAGAAGAGAACACGTATCTCGAATTACTCGACATTGCAGAAGGTCTCTGCAGATCTGGCGAACGGTCATCTTGCCTTGCGCCGTCCACTACCGCCCGGTCACATGATTGAAAGCAATCAATGCATTATAAACATGTTTGTTAACATCACACTATCATACCCACCTCTTGCTAACAAACAATGTATAAAACACGCTCTTCAACAAGAGTTGAAATTTCACTCTTGCCTGTGGCTAAAAGCATAAACATACGAATGCAATCTTAATAACTCTAGCCTGTCCTCATATATTATCATTGCTTAAAACCATCTACGACATTCTCTGGATACATTTTAGGCTGGTGCCGGTAATCAGTTCTCAAGTAACTTTATCAGTACTGCAGCTTTTCAGGCTAATAAAGACCCCTTCAACTTTTAGATAAATATTAGAAAAACCCCGAAGCTTTGTAACTGACAAAGACCAGCCACTCTTACCTTGGTCGTATCTTGAACGTTCACTCCCCTATTGATCATGTCTTCTACTATTTCAGGGAATCCTTCCCTTGAAGCTAAATGCACAGCATTCAGTCCACCCTATCAAAACGTAAAAACAGACGGTGTAACATTGAAGGTTCAGATAACGCTATTTCTTCACTTGGACCCATATTCTATGATATTGTTACTGAATTCCACTTATAATTGTGTTTAAAGAAACACTGTTATAAAATCTGAACCCTTTTCATAGCTCCTCTGACAAATACAGTTCTAACTGACGTCTGTCTGATAATGGACTGGCAGAAAAATTGTGAAACGGAGTAACCTGACAGTTCAGCTATTCAACAAATTTGTGAAATATAATCACTCTCAAGCTGACTAAAGTCTAACAGAAGAAACTGCTATTGAGTACGGGCCACAAATAAACTTAAATTAACCGATTGGGTTCAGCGCCATGATCACGGCGTTGGAAACAGATGTTTTTAACTCCTTTGACCATTGATGACAAAATCATACATAGACGGCTGAATTCTAATAGTTAATTGGGCTCTCTTTGGAAAGAGATTTGCATCGAAATTGCGTAAAAATTAATCGAAACGTATATCTATTTTTATTGCTGCAGTTGGAGCTTTGCCCTTCAAAACTCTGAATGCACTTTTATTGCAGAGCTCTAAGTACTGCATATATGAAAACCATCGTTTACTCACATATGTTTTAAACGCTAGGATCTTCTTACACAACGTTTCAGGACTCCCTGTTGCTATTCTTAGGCGAATAAAACGGCATTGCTTCGAACAGAAGGAAAACTTGTTACAAACCTATGCGTTAAAATATTGATCGTGAAAGGTTTGATAACAAAAAAGAACCCTATGAAGAAAAGAATAAATAAACATTTATGTTCTATAATTGACGCGTCCATGCCTTTGTGTTCTTCGTATGTTGATAAAAGGTAAGTGTCTAGATTCATTGAAACCGCAAGTAAACTAAGGGGTATGTCCGTACTAAATTTTGTAACCTAATGGGGGGCTATTACATTAAAATTGTTAAAATTGTATTAAAAGTACATAAAATGACTCCTGTTTCAATATTTTCAGGGTGCAAATATACCCCATGCTCTCAATATCAGTATAAGGGCATTGTTCTCCGATCAATGGGGCTTTGCTATATTAAAAACTCTATATTCTTCTACGGTTGGAATAGTGATTATGTTCTTTCTGATGTGGTTCTAGGAACAATCAGTTTTGCTGAATGGTTTGGCGTATTTTGACGAGGAATTTGCAACTATGCAGTTTGGCGCTCGTCCATAGTTCCCTGGTGGTATAAAAAATTACTTGCTGATGTTACATCCGCATAGCTATAAAAATAGCAAAAATACATCCCAGCATACAATTGTATAAATTTTGTTTTTAGTCTGTGTACGTCCCCGAGTACTTTCAATGAAAAATCGAAAACCATAACATCTGGGCGAACTCTGCGCATCCTAGTTACATAATATATGGTTCTAAGTATAACGTTAAATATAAAAACAATAACAAAAGCCTTACAAAACTTGTGAACTGAAAAAGGCATTAGTTGTTTCTTTTTTTACCAATAAAAATTCAAACGGTTGAATTAATTTGGCCAGTAAAAGTACATTACTGGTAGAAAGTGAAGCAACTGCAGCCGTCTTTATGAAACAGACTTTTGATTCTCTGATAAGCTGACAATAAAACCGGTATCTGGCCTCCAACATTTTCACAGATTCTGCATGAGTAGTTGCAAGGGCGGTCAAACTGCGCAGAATTTTGAGTGACTGTGCATAGTATTCTAGTCCTTACGTTAGCAATAACACTAGTTCAGCTCCTTGAAACATCGCACTCCGATTGGCCATATCCAAAGTTGATTTTAAACTTGAATAATAATAATAATAAATACAGTTTTGCTGGTCTTCTTGACATATCTGTTGTAAAGCCTCATTTTCTTCGCTCAGGTACGATTTTTGTCTTATGAATTCTTCATACCTTAGTTACCCATTTCCTAGTAGGACGTGTTACGTGTATTTTTCTTCCTCTTTCAAGTCGGCAGGGTTGATGAGTCAATGATGAATATGCTTCTTGCCCTTCCACTGAGAGTGGTGATGACAATGTTGCAAACTGGGAGTGGGTGGTATGACATGTAGTGGAGGCATAAGGATCGTCTAGGGTTCTTGCATTGCTTTGTGTCCTAGGTTGTACAAGGCTGGCAGTCAATCAGCTATATACCTGTTAAGCGAGTGTGTCTTGTAGCCAGAAGATGAGTGACGTATCTCTTTTGCGTGTAACTACCAAAATTTTTACGACTCATATCATGATATCTTTCCCATTAATGGAGCCAACATTGCTGGATGACAGAAAGGATTTTAAGAACTCTCCGTTCTAATCTTCTTTTTCCAATTAACACAAAAAAGGATTCTCTATTTGTATAATGGCCACTGCGTCTTTTTGGCTGAATTAGTGCTTTAAAAAGATGAAAGTGTGATATTTCAAATGAAAGACAAGATATGGGCAGAGCAAATTCAGCATTCCTTGCCAGGAAAGCTACAAAACAAAAATATGCTTTCCCTGAGTTTTAAAACTGAACAAAAGGAAGGTATACGGGCATGTGAATGAACAAATAGAAATTCAGTTGATTTTTCAGTTTTTCACAAAAATACGAACACTTCTATTTGCATACTTGACTTACATGACACTTATATGGTTTTCTACGTCTTCCCTCAGTTTAGCTCGTATTTGTTAAAACATGTAGTTTTTAGGTTTCCCAGAGTTTTCACCATCAATGTGGCGCTTGAAGCTGGCTGCATATTTCAGGCAATACACACCTGGAACCAGCAGAGAATGGTGATGAAGCCAATGTATTTATCTAGGATCTTGTGACAAGAGAGTGGAAGAGTATGAAAATCACAGTTTTGGGGGCATACCAAGTGTATAGTCTCTATGATTTGCCAGCTAAATAGGCAGAAACCAATATGAAGTTACCAGAGTCAATCCTGCAATATGGCTAAGAAAACCTGAAACTAAACAGTAGTACATAGTGCAATTAAGAGCATTTAGAGTATAAATCGGTCCCCATGTTTGCTAAACCTAGGAGTAACAGTTGTTATTGAATGTTGACTAAATACCAGGTCTTCATTTTGTTTCAAGGGAGCAATAGAACACCGACTAAAGAATACAGAACCTATCAACCTATTGAGGAATATATTCTGAACTGATACTATTGAAAAAATTAGATTTTAAATTTCAAGCCATGCCAATTCCATTCAATGCTAATTTAATGGAATAAAGAAAACAGAGGTTTAACTATACTATTGCATAAGTATAAACAAAATCCTAACCTGATTTGTGGCCTTCACATTCACTCCCAGTTCAATGCACTCCTTCAACCTATGGGTATCTCCAAACTTGGACGCTCTTAGGAACTCTTCTTCCAGCTAAAACAAAACAGTATATTTATGGTTACTTATTCAAATATTTACAGCTTTTGTCAAACGTAAGCTACACAATCCTACATTATGTCATGCAACAACAAAATACAGAATGAAACTGCAAAACTCATACATGTAAACATAAATGAACACTTCCTACAAGGTCCAACTTCTCACTTACAATTTTAACCAGAAAAAGATTCTTTGTCTGTATGTATATCTTGCCACTGAACAATTTCATATAACTACAAAGAGGTAATTCATGTTTATTGTGTTCTATACCACGGAATTTCCAGATTGTTAGTCTGTAAACTTGAGCATTTTCGGTGCAAGCATAAACATGCATGGTTTTTATGTACTCCATGATTGCTAGTGTGTCTGCCAGTGTACTTACATATGGAAATGGCACTGATAAAGCAGATAGTAAAACAAAAACCTTAGGTTGCTGGTGGTTGTGAGAATTTGGAATCAACTTCTTGGACGGTTCATTCACCTACTGTACCATTTAGTCCATTGGTTCAGTCAGGGTTTTCAGTGCAAGATGTGCCAGGTTTGATCCCCACTGCCACCGTAACCATTAGTATTGGATGCATACGGATGGCTGCTTATGTATGATAAGTGAAGCTAGATCTTCTTTTCACTTAGCCATTCTCAAATGCATCCACATCAAAGCAAGAAAACCATTGCTTTGTATTCTCATTGGGCCTTTTTGTTTAACCATTCAGTTCATTTGACACTGATTGGTCAGAACAGCACCAATCTGGCTACAGTTGGGTATAAGTTTCATCAACTTCTTCTCTATTTCAATACTGATGATTTTCTACTCTGATGAATGTCAGACAAAAAAGGCTTTCAGTACTAATACGTTTTCACAATTATGTGCAGTTTATTGTTCTGTACCACCAACAAATCTTTAGAACATCTTTGCACAGAGTTAATTTTGGTAACATGGCAATTTTAATGGTAACACTTATTCAATAGGCAGGTCAATATTGCATGATGGGCAGAACCAAGAAACATGATAGAAATAGGTTAAAATGCTCTTTGCACAATTGCTGTGAATCTATGAATGTTAAAATCATTTTTATGGTGCCACTAAAAACCTTCCTGAACTGCAAAAGTAAAATTTTGGAAAAATCTTATATTTACATTCTTACATTTAGCAGATAGACAAAGAGAATGATACTGGCCTCATGGATCACAAAATCTCTGAGTACCTAATTCTGATTAAAACAACAGCTAACAATTACAATTTAACACAAAACACCTCTTCAAAACATTTTGGATACTACATACTGACTAAAAATATAAAATTATTCAATTTAATAAACAATTTACAATACACTTGGATATGATACTAGGAAACCCACGCACAAAGTTTAATGGAAATTCTTGAGCTATTCTTGCATGATGAAACTTAATACTAAGAATTAAGCATTTATAAATAATTAAATAACAAAGTGTTACTATAACTTACAAAACATCCGAGGACAGAAAGTCATCAAGAATTCTGAAGTTAAAACAATGTCTCCATGCAGAGGCTCCCCACTTTTTGTATTTAGGGGGGTAAAAGACAAAAATTCTAAGGGGATGCCCCTCACATGTGTGGAGGATGAAAAATCTTCAGGGGTATGAAGTCTTCAAGCAATTGTTTTTCACACTGCAAATCTTTCAGGTTGAAAAAAAGTCTCATCTAGGCATTTTCTTTTCACCGCCAAATTGAAGACCTTGATACCATAACTATATGTAATTTCAGTAATACTGGCACATCATTCACAATACATAATAATATCTAGAGCACCCAAGGTAATGGTAGAGAACAAATATATTGATATTCTAGAATAAGCACCTTAATAGCACTTTTGCACCTGTAAGACATCACAGACAGTGATGTGGAAGATGCTGGCAATAAGGAAATACTTCTTGATCATCATGATGACACCTCAGATGAAGAACTAGACATCTAGATTCATTTGTTCTTTTGTTTCATTTGTGAAACACCTTTTTTCCAGCTTTTGTCTAGTATACTATATGTTTCGATATAATTTAGATTTATAATAATATAACAGTATTCCTATCGATAGAATATGCAGTTTCATATGTCAGTAGGGTCCATATGTCAATATAATTTACACATTTCACTAATCAAAGTTACATTATTTCTCTCTGTTTGGTACTCTGTACTAATATAACTACAACACCAACAGAACCAACAGATTTTTGTGTTGCTCAGATTTACCTGAACTAGTAAAATCAGCCATTTTGACATCATCAGGTTGTTTTGTGCAATCGGCACATAAATATAAACTTATACCTTATAATGGTAAGAGTAATATCACTCTGGGGCCTTATATATCATATTACTGTGGAATATATAAATACATGTGTATAAATAATAAACAGGAATGTATGTGGTGCTGGAGGGGATTGTACCCTACCAGCACCACATGCATTGATATCTATTGAGTTCTATATATACACACACATATATAAATATACATACACTACTACCAGCCTAGGAGACAGAAATAGCTCAAATGAGTTAAGAAGCCAGCTAGGTATTCATAGCATCAAAGATGATATTTAGATCAGGAGGTTGATTTGGTTGGGTCATCTACAGAGAATGGAGCAGAATAATTGGGCAAGAAAGTGTAGAGACTTGATTGTCCCTGGCGCAGAGCCCAGAGGAAGACCAAGAAAGACCTGGACAGAGGTAATAAAGACAGGTTTAGTGCAGTGGAATTTGAGTTTAGATCTTACACAATCTAGACCATATTGGAAGAAATCTGTTAATATACCCCTGTCTAGCATGGAAAAACAGGACTTAAATGAAGGATGACAATGATGATAATGACTCGTACCACCTAAAGTATTTGTTCAAAGATAAACACAAATAGATGATTGATACTTTCATACCCATGGGACTCATCGGCAGGGCAGCAGATGTCTGCCTGTGGGATAGACATTTTGTACCATATGTACATTGTGATTAGGTGGAATCTCCAGTTAAGCAATCCTACACTATATGTGTGTGGGAGGAGGGGGTGTACTGGTTTTTTAAAAAAATCAAGTCAGAAAGTAAGAATGTATATAGTAATGAAAAGGCATTAAATAAGAACACACCATATATCAGCATCATTACACACAGTCTTCTTGCAAATATTTTCTCTGTATATTACTTGGCAATCAATTGGACCTAAACATTCACATTCCATAACTTAATACCTGTGTACATTTGGTCTTTTATTATTTAGTTGTAGAGTATAACATTCAATAAACTTTTACAGCACAGGATTCTCTTGCATGCTATTAAATCTAACCATTACCCAAAAAATGTACACCAAAACTAAATTACTTATCAAGGTATGAGAGACAAGATTATACTAAACTCAGAAAGTTTGATTTCATGAGATATAAAAAAAAGAAACATATAATAAAAATTGTTCGTGGAGTGCAGAAAATAGTCTACCAAAATAGCATATAAAAACTATACTATACCTGCTGGTCAAACCAATTATCTTCACTATATGCTAAAATTTCATAAATATCCATGACCAACAAGGTACGATGTACATCTGTGTGTGATAAATCTAGCTTCATATGCTAGCACATCTATTGGGTGACATTAACTGACTTCATTGATCCCTTGTCAAACATTTAAACATTAAAATGCAAGAATTATACCCCTATAACAACTTAAACAATAAAAATATACACCATACATAAAGATATTCTTCATTATCACTTTTGTATCCATCAATCAATAGAGGACTTAAGTGGCAAAATTTCACATCAGCAGCAAAACAAAAATGTTGTCTGGCTTGTCATTGAAAGATTATCTACAGATGTGAGTATCAATGAAATGTTTCAGCTTCAAAGCTGTCGGTTGTAAAGTTGCAAAGACATTATTCATATTGTTTTGGAAACAAAAATGATCACAATAAACCAGTTTTACTTCCAGAATTCATGCAGGTTCTCATAAAAACTAGTATGAAACTAATATCAAATTGAATCAGCACCCTGGTCCAAGCCTGATATGTAGTACTTTTTAAATACATCTCAGCTTCAATTGTAAGGTATATATATTTGGTGAAAAAAACAATGTTTGGATTAATAATACATGTGAAAACACAGTGGGTGAAAACAACATGACAGGCAATACCTGTTGAATAGTGACATCTGCTACACTAGGAAACGTTCCTCATGTAATAAATACTTCAATATTTTATTTCTCAAACGTATAGAAGTCACTTCACACATGTAGCACTGTAAGGAATTTTGGAAAACAATTTATACTTCCAGGTAACTCAACTATGATGAGGCAATGCAGTTACTGAACTAAGACAGCAAGATGACACAACTTCAAAAGATTTTAAGGTACTAAATTCTTCTATATACACATATACTTGTATTGACCTATTAGCTTTCATACCACTCATGCTGAATGGACCAGCCTAAAATACATGTTTGATTACTAGTATAGCTTCCATAATACTCATGATAAATGAATCAACCTATAAATAGAAATGATTGTATTACTAGTATAGTTTTCATACCACTCATGCTCAATCAATCAATGTTATAATACTAATTATATCATTTAGGTAAACTAACAAGATAAATATAAACAAAGCCACCTATTATCACTAGTGCTTTTTAAATTTTTCATTATTAAACTTTAAGTTTAAACTAACTTGTATCATTTCAATGGTGATAATATTTGTACTAAACCGACTATCTGAAAACATCAACTGGAAATATCCAAATGTGACATACAAGTAGAAAGTGTACCAATGTCTACTAGGTTGTTGCCAATGCTTGTGCAAGTTGGATATTTAAATCTACAATTTGTTAACAACTGAGTACACCATACCTTGCTTGTTTGCTCATCATCATTAGGACAACAAAAATAGCCACCTCAAAGCAACAATTGTATGGGACATGTTCAGTCTTGAAGGAGCATTGTCCTATATTACTGATGTAACATGTAACTAGTTACACTACATGACCATCTGGAATTTACTTTTCCTACATGCTACGTATATATATGAACAAGATCTCCATGGGCCAAATAATAATTCATAGAAACTATGAAATTAACGTCTTTGGTGATACTGTGCTTTCTCTCACATCACAAAAGATGTTCTCATGATTTTGATATTACACTTAATACCAAAATAGGGGTCCTGGTTTACTAAAGCATCAATTACAAACTGCCTGCTAAATTGATATTTTGCAGACCTGTTTAAACAGTATGCTGATTGCAGCACCCTTAACATAGCACAAGCAAAGTGCTGAGCACTATGGATATACAGGAGTGAAACACCTGTTATTATCATTTTCATTACTATGACACAAAAAGATACACAATGTTGCCCTAGTAAATAACTACCAATATTTAGTAGTTACAAATCCACAACATCATAAAATGAAAGTTAGATGTCACTTTGAACAAGGCCAGAAAACACTTTTTTCATATTGTTTCACTGTCCATCAGCAGGGTTTCCTGAATTTTGGCTGCAGTTTTAAGGACTAATTCATGCTTCATAAGTAGTTCTTCATGCCCCCACTGAGGGCTCCAATTATCATCAGAGGTGCTACCTTCACTTAATATCCTTGCATTTTCTCCCTTGTCTTTATCACCACTCAATTATATCTTGCTAAGTATTCATTGCTAGCCAAAACTGTGCAACCAGCCCCAAATGTTGCACCATCTCATTGTACCTATGTCATACTCAGCACTGTTATACTTTAATCAAGCTTTGGGCAGCTTTCCATGATCAACAATGTTTTACATGGCTAGAGATTTTGAGTCAACCACAGATGGCATTTGCTCTCTAAGGAATTTGATTTGTTGCTCTTTAGATTGGTACTTTTCAATTCTCTTTTGTTTAGTACCTCTCTGAAGGCTGATTTCACCCTTTTCGATGTTGGATTCCACTCCAGTTTTATCTGCTCACCATCCACTTGTATCACATTTTCCTCGAATTTCAGACTCAATCCCACTTCTTTTGTTGTTTTCTTGGCTTTGGACACAATAGCATTTTCCTTTATAAAGTGCCTTTCTGTCATGCAGCTTTAGTCCATCTATTCTGACTTTGACATGTGGCACACCACCCTCAGTCCTGTCTCCTTGCAAAAGTCTCTCATTGATCTTTATCCTCCCGTTTCTCAACATGCTTTGGGTTTGTAGGTCTCTTTTAATAAAGTGGTCAAGCTTGTCAAGGTCTCTCTTGGTAAATTTGCAAACATTAATCATGTATGCAGCAACAGGTATAACCGTGGCATCAAGGGCAGCAACTAGAATTGAAATAATTCAGTGGGAACAAGGACTGTACTTCCTGCTGGCAACCATAAGGGTACCTTGCTGTTATTCAATATGATCAGTTGTAAATGCCCTCAGAAGTACTTTTTGGGTAGCTGCTAGTTTCTCCCAGCAGAAATTCTGTATACTATCTATTCCTGGAGCAGTCCAGTTCAATCTTTTGATAATTTACATCTTCACTTTTCTATTTGTAATAGTGAACTCATTCATCATGGTGACCTTTTCATTAAGCAGATGCCTCACTTCTTCCATTGACAACATACTTGGTGATTGTTCATTTGTTTCCTAAATGACGTTGAAGTTTGACAAAATTGTTATCGTTGTTGCTATCGTTGAATAAAATGTCAAAGATTGCTGTATCCACTACATAATCTTAATGTCCCCACCAAACTTACAGAGTAAAAACCGTGAGAATGTTAGTAGGCTAGAAACTGTACCAAATGCTAGAAATGTAAGGTTTCAAAATAGAAAAGAACGCATTGAAGTTTTAAAAAGAACAAAAATGTCTATCATTTAAACTTCTATTCTATGTTGATCCGTTATTACAACACAGTGCCTGTCTCCTATCAAGTCAGGTTCAGGCCATTTCTTATCTCTCTTATAAAAAATGAAGTATGTCCTTTCAGTTGCTTTCCCACCTATGGCACTTAAACTTGGATCAATAAATTATAACTTCTTTCTTGAAATATCACCTATAGAACTATACTTTAGGGATTAACAATCATAATTTATTTCTGTTTCATTTCACAAGGTTCCTACTGTTGGTCAAAAATATAACACTGGTCATAGTTCTTAAAAATTAAGTCAGGTTGAAATTCATCTCCAAATTCATTCCAAGTAGGAAAGTGGTAACCTTAAATATCAAAATGGATGTCTAGATTTGGGTTAAAAGAGCAGAGGAAATCATCAATGATTTTTTTTAAAGACTAGCTATTTGTATGATATACATCAGCATTCATGAGCTATTTCCCTTTTCGTTTTTGCTACCCACTGTTTTTACCATTTGCATCACTTTGAACGGGACAGTGGGATAAATGAAAGGGTACAAGGAGAAGAGTTGTTAAATCTGACCAAAAACAACACTAACTTACACTGTTAAGGGTAACAGGAAAAGAATATAAAATATATATATAAAATAGTGACAGTAAAACAACAATCTCAGGGCTGGACCTGTTGCAACAGTTAAAGATATAACACAATGACAATATAGCTGCTTCTAAGAATTTTTCCAGAATACATTCTAACAAGATCAGATTTAGGTCAACATTTGTGTTTACTAGGTCACTTTTTAGTGAACTGTATTTTCTTTCCTTACAGCTTTCCAACTTTGCAAGTTGTTTCAAATACACTGTCAATCTGATCACATTCATACGGGGATTGTTACTTGATTTAACTAATAACAGATGAAGAGAGGTGAAAGGTTTGAATGGGTTACGGTATCCAGGGATGTCAACAAAGAGTTTAACAGAGTCATTTATTAGTGCAGTAAGATGGGTTGCAAGAGTAAGTAGAACATTATTGTTTTACCACGTGTACCTGCCTTCTTGTAGTGATTTTTCAACACTTTGATAGAATGTGGAATTGTGTTTGAGAAGAGGATTTACAGAGTCAGCACAAATTATCAGTGATGGTGTTCTATGTTTTAAATTGGTGTTAGTTGGAAGAGCAGGGATTATTCCATGTTGACAGGAGAAATATTTGATTTTCTGCATAATTTTGGCCACATTTGGATGACGTTCAAGGGGTATTTATCGATGCTGTATTTGATGAGGGTACTTGTTTAACCTTGTAACTCGGACCATCACCTAATTAAATATTTGTAGTTACACATCTTGATCTTTCTGTAAGGTTTGACTTGGGTCACTTAATAATAATAACTTTTGCAACATTACATTTATTTCATTAACAAACTACAATTTTGATAATCAATTGATAGGCATATTTAAATTATTTTTTAAAAACTCGTTTACTTATTGATAAAGAAAAGCAATGCAGTCAGATACTCACCAATATATACAAAAAACAAAAAAAAACAAACTAAAAAAAACAACAAAAAACCAAAGAAACCAAAACCAAAACAAGACAACAATGATAGAGTGAAAATAGTAAATGTGACTTCTAACTGACTATTACCCCAGCTACCAAACCAACAGTTCAGGATTTGGCTGGTCCTTGTCAGTGCATATTGAACTATCAAGAAATTTTCTAACATGATAAATGAAACATCCACAGTCAGTTCAACAATAAAGAGGGTGCTGTTCCACTTGATAATCCAATCTGGGCAATAGGTATTGTAAAGTAAAATTGACAGAGAAAGAAACAATATACAATAATCCTTACTGGTGGATGAAAAGAGATTAGCAATAATGTAGAGAATGGAGCCATGATGCCAATTGTAGCATCCTTCATCTAGATGAACTATACACCCTGATACAACATGCTGCAGGGTTTGTGGATTCAGGCAAGAGAGACATAAATTACAGTTGGATCTTTTCCATAATCACAGAGTTGCATGCTCCTCTAGGATGTGGCTTACATAACAGCAAGTAAAGTTGTCAATGTGCATTAATGTGCATTAAATGTGCATTAAATGTAACCAAGATGTGCATTAAATGCTTTGTGCCATAATCCCAAGTGATCTTTCAAATTGTCTTTCATTAGTGCTTTAACTATGAAACCTTAAGATGTGGGACAACTGGAAGTCTTAGACTCTTTCTGATTTCTAATTTCTTTTTTTTACACATTTACTTGATTTGAACTGATCATATTGTATTTTTCTGGTCTTAGTTACATTATTAACATGGCACACATCTTGTCCCTTTGCAGAATATAATTTTTACACATAAATACTTCACTTGAATTGTATAAGTCTAGTGGAGACATTGACAATATTTAATCCCATTTTTCCAGTAAAAGAGCATTGTCAAGCTTACCAAAGGCTGGAATTTTAAGCCAACAACTAAAAGAATTATGACATAATGTGTCAAAAAAAATTTTCACTCATGTAATATCACTGTCATATATTGTTAAATATCACAAGTATTTTGGCCAAAGGTTGCGCTGGTAAATCAACAAGTTTAATTTTGAGTGAAGTGAAAGTGAGTTCAGTCTCTCTAAGGCTTCATCAACTTTGTCAACTAGAATTTCCTTATGGTTACTATTGTTCATTTCAGAGTTGAAATATCTGCCAAGATAAAGGAAACTACTCTGTAAGGGTACAGCAGGAACAAAATTACCATTGATAAACACATTCGGGAAAGCTTCTTTAAAATGAGTACCTGAATCAATAATAACAAAGCTACTAAACCTGTCAACACTAATAGTCATGCAAATCAATGTACACCAAGCAGTGAAAGCATTTCGTCTAATCTGATTCTCGTATACTAGTCCTGCTAGAACACATGCATTACCAACAAATCAATACCAGTTTCTGGGCTGAAGTAACTTTGAGAAAGAGTAACCTTGTTGGGAAAAATCATCAGATTTATTATACTGACCAAAGGTATTCATGAGAAGGTCAAATATCAACAGACTAAGACAATCACCCTGTAATGGTGGTGCAAAATGGTGCAAAAATTTTGGCGAGCAAAATACGTATAACATTTGATCCAACAGCAAGGACTTCTGTTTGACTTCATTGATTTGATTGAGTAAGTTACCTAGTGACAAGACAGTGGATCCAAATAAAAAAATAACAAAAAACTTTTCCTTGGAAACATAAATAAATCAACAGCTCATTCTTCCATGTTTATTAAATTGATATAAACTATCAAAAAAAATATGCCTTAAGTAACAAATCAATTTCTGGCTTTCAATCTCTCTTTTGAAACTATTTATAATTCTGAAAAAGCAGCTCTGAGAATTTATGGAGTCACAGTGCTACTCTAAATATCTGCAGTTTAGGTTCCTATATTACAACATGAAATGGTCTATTTAAACATTTACCAAGTTGAAATCCTTCACTGGAAAGACTCGCCTCTTAATGTGTGTATCAAATAGGTCTATTCCATCAATGCAGTAAAAAGCCTGAACCCCTAGCTTTTTGTAATTCTCTATAATTTCATATGCCATTCAAAACACACTACCCAAAGTCAAATGTTACATGTCAGTTTCAAAGCACCATAACAAAATCTTCCAGTTGCAGCCACATTTGAACCTCATCTAAAAAGGAAGGCTGATGACCTCTTCCATGTGGAAATGTAAAGCACATTTTTCACAAGAAGAGCTCTTCTGTATATCTCTTCATCAATTTTATATCACACATAATATTGTCTGGAATAGAAGGCAGTTGTTTAGTCACATCCTACAAAGGTTTCAGCAGCCTTGTTACATGGCAACTGAAAAAAAACAGGGGCATAAGCAAAAATATGTTTCAGATGAGTCCATATATATAAAGCAGCTTAAATACTGATAAATAGAGGTAAGGACAAAAAATACTTAAAATCTATGAAAATGTTCACATACTAGTATAAGAAGACAAGGGAGCTAATAAAGAAAGCTATGGTATTAAAAACCTGTCCTCAATCACAAAAACTATGGCATGTTTTACATGTGGGGTGCCCGCATATAAAACACCCCTACTTTTGTATTTAGCACACACTAGGAGGTTGCTGAGTGTTTTGCAATTTCTAAAGGCAACAAAAGGTACCGGGGTGAAGACAGTCATCAATACCTGGGTGCTGTGTAGTATGTTGAGGTTTTGCCAAAGTAGTTTATTAAGCATGCTAAATTTAGGGTGATATGTTAAAACTAAGGGGACTCCAGTTTCGTTTTTGTAAGTGATACTATAGACCCCTTGCATTGATGTCACATTTAGTTCACAACGGTCGCTAAGGAAAGCTGCTGGAGGACCACATAAACAACGACCACTATGGCTTCTGTAAGGAACAATAAAACTTCTACCCCTACTTACAAGGGAAAAGACCTGCAAATCGAGTTTTTTACCCAGATATTTTAACAGCTTAGACATTGTTTCTCAAAAGCACGTTGGAATGTAGCTTCTAAAGTATAGCCAGCACAGTACTGTACATACAAAATGTATACATCAATCAATTGGTCTTGATATATATATTAAGAATATGAAACAATATTTGAACTATATGCATTTTTGGGGTAGTAAATAGGGACACTAACCACCACAGGTAATCGTAAACTGTAGAAATTTGTTGATTTAAAGGGCAAAACAATTTCCTTGTTTAAGGGCACTTTCCAACCAGAAAGATCAAAACAGCAGGAACAGCTTCCACACTTTACAAGACCACCATCAAGCAGCATAGTAAATGTCACAGGAAACAGTAACGAATCTCACTCGAAGAACATAACCAAACATAAGAAAAATAAATGGAAGAATGAAAACAGTATCTAAATATATAACAGAGCAAACATACGGTAGTTAGGGTTGAAGAATACCTCTTATACGTATACTTAGTTGTAAAAGGATTCTGTACATGGATATTTGGATCTACACCAGTGGCAAGTAAATGTTTTGCCTTTTGCTTTGCCCTTTAAATCAAGGAATTTCTGCAGTTAACGGTTACCTGTCGTGGTTAGTGTCCCTATTTACTACCCCAAAAATGCATATAGTTCAAATATTATTTCATATTCTTAATATACTTATCAAGATCAATCGATTGATGTATAGATTATGTATCTACAGCACTGTGACACAAGTTGAAGATCATGATGCCATTAACCTTTCACAGTCAAAACTGGTCAAGACGTTCTGGCCACTAGCGAGATTGTCCTCCAGGAGGAAATAGCACTATTGTTGGGATCTTTGAATCTTCCCAGCACTTTTTGGATTTGGGAGTCCACAAGGGGTACCTGGTAACCCCTATTGATAAACCATTATCGAAGCTGCTCTGTGGCTACTGTGACATCACCATTTTCCGAGCATGGGTTCTTAACTCTCAAAGTTTGATTAAAATATGACAGATGTTTTGCAATGGCGGGGGTGACATGATGAGAAATGCAGGTATTGGTGTCTGTTGGTTGATTTAAAATATAGTTTACTAATAAAAGATGTTCTGTTTTTTATTATTGTCAAGTCCAACAAATCTATCGATGTCTGGGATGACTGAAATGTAAACTTGATAGTGGAGTGATAAGAATTGCATTGTTTTTGGGACGTTGTCAGCTATGTCTCTCCTTCTGTCCAGATAAAGAAAACATCATCTATGTATCTCAACCATTTCCAAGGACGGTGTTGTGCTTCACTTATGATGTTTTCTTCAGGGTAATCCATGAAGATGCAAGCATACAGGGGTGCGCACTTTGTTCCCATGGCAGTCCCCAACACCTGTCTATATTATTGTCTGTTAATTTCAAAAATGTTGTTTTCAAGGACAAATCTAGTTAGTCCTACAAGATCTTGGATGGGAATAGTCTTAACCTCTCTGTTGTTAAGTTTATGTTCCAAAGCTTTAATGCCCTTGTCATGGGGTATGCTGGGGTATAGACCCACAACATCTGCAGTTACCATAATGGCATACATAAAATCAGCGAGTGGAGGAGTTTGACAGAAACATCAGTACAATAGTTGCTTATGCCTATTAAGGTATTCAACATACCTGTGTATAATGTACCAGTTTATTCTACAAGATCTAACAACACATTGCTAATATAGTTCCTCAAATCAACAAACTCCAGTGAAGGCAGAGTCTCTTTTTGAAGCAGAACACAACAAGTATGAAAGAGGTGAGTGTCAAATTTTAGAGGATCAGTTGAACATGGATTGAGTCAATATCATCAACAAGATCATGCAAAAAACAATTCTGTATAGTGTATAAACATGGGAGGTCTGATAAGGGGGAAAATACACCAAGAAATAATAAAGATCAATACACCAAATGGGGACTGGGAATGAGCATATAATAAAGAGAGGGTAAGGGTATGACAATAAGGGAGACTGGATATACAATAGCACTGGATGATAGGTATTTAATAGAACAATAGAAAAACATAATTCATACCAAGAAACAAAGAAAGCTGTGGTAATAAACACTAAACAAACTTTAAGAAAATAAATACATAAAGAAACAACCAATTTTATAAATATTTGTACAAAAAGATTCAGGCCTAGACATAAGGATTCCTAGGGGTATTTATCTCCAGAAAGTATGAGCTTTTTCTCTATGAACTATGTGTGCATTACACTTGTAATTATTAATCAAATACCCAAGTCCCCACTTCCATCAAGAGAAACTATTCGTTTCTCAAATATAAACTTGGTTGCATCCACTACACGGAACCTTGTGGATACCTCTGCTTCCGCAGTTGTCCTGATATTCAATTCTGGTGATCAGGTTCCTTATCATCACATGTTTCTTCAAAACAACCAAAATGTCCTGGAAATCCTTTAAATTGTAGTGGTTGCCACTGCTAATGCTCCTATTCTTGCTCTTCAGTTAGGTTTCAACAATTGCATACCTATGTTGGAGTGTGCCATGTTACAGCATTTCAACCAATATATCACAATGCAAATGTGTGTTTCAAATAGGATTTGAGGAAGTAGGAAATTGGCAAAAAACATTATCTAAAATGGTTTCCTTTTCAGTATATTGTTCTCCATTGTATAAATCATGATAAAATGAGACAGATGTTCCACCTTCAGTAGTGATATGTAAAGATTTTTTTTTTCTTTTCTTCAGTAGTGATATGTAAAGGTATGTCCTCTCATAAGAATAACGGTGATTAGTTTACAATCTCATATGGCCCTCAAATTTGGATATTGGTATTTTTACATAAACTCCAAAAATGCTCAGCCTTCTAACTGAAAAGTCTGGACCATAAGACTATTAACCTTAAATGCTGCACTAATCTCGATAAGAATCACAATGACAATCTGCTGTCCATACCACTAGGTCCACTCTGGAGAAATTACAGTGAACTCAATACATACTTCTTCACTCTGAAATAGCATGATTTTAATAGACTCCTTAAATGTAAATCTTCAACACTTTCTGCAAGAGTTGAAAGGGTCCATTCAGTAAATAATCTTTATGGTCACTGTACTAATAAAAGGAAGTCAAGGGGAAACAAACTCTTCTTAAAGCATGGGATTTATTTGATCAGTTAAACTAGTAGCTTTGTTAGCAGGGTTTCATATTTCAGTCAAGGCTTCTATTGACCCCAGAAGTGTACATTAACAAAGCCATATTTTCTGACCAAGTAAAAATATATGTGCTCTTACCTGAGATTAAACCCAATGCAAAACTCAAGGTCAATATAATGTGATTTTTATGTTGCTATTGCTTTACTACCACTGTTTACTATTACAGTAATACATAGATATAGAGACATAGATATTTATAAACAAGTCAGCAAAGACCGCTAGAGCATTCAACCTACCAGTTACACCTGAATATATACAATTAAAACATATTTAGAAATCCATTAAAGTAAACAACTTTCTATTTGTACAGATGAAACTCTCTGAAAATATGTACTTGATAAAGCACAAAGAAAAAGTAAATATACGTGTGACTTCAAGTTCATAACATGTAAACTTTAAAGCACAAAAACAAAGATAGTATTATTTAGAGGGAGGAATTTGAAATTGTAAGTTATGGGCATGTACTAGAGAAAGAGGAAACATACCACCACCAGGATAAAACGTAGACCCCATGTATTCACAGGATGCTCCGTTACCAACTGGGATATGGTCTCCCTATAGTTGCCACATTAGCTCCCACTATTCAACTAGTAGACATGGATATCTAGCTCTACACAATATTTGACACCAGCCTCATGGGACCATGTGACATAGCCATGCAGCACAGTGGGGAAATATTTTCTGTTTCTATCTTGTATCTTTACAAAACACTTTTAAAGAGATTCCTAGAAGTACAGGAGTGCATGCTTGATCTGGTGGTTATCTTTGTAGCAAATGGAAAGCACTTTAGACTGATCATTATCTCTGTAATCAGATAAGTAAAATCTTTTGACAACTGCAGGTAGAGTGAGAGCAAAAAGCAATTTGTCTTTACCCAGCTATGAAAATATCCCCATGTACATTTTGCATGAAATCCTGACAGGCTAATGTAAGTTAAGTGGGCTACCTGACCTGATTGCCTAATGTTCCCCAAAAGGGCACTGTCAAGCTTGTTTCATGAGATTAACTTCTTCTAAACAAAAAGAAGACAATTTGGTGTACCGGGTACATTATGAAATTTCTAAAAATTAAATGTTAAATTTGCAAACTTGTAAAGTGGAGCCAAGTCAGAGCACAGACACTATTTTGCTGAGAGCACAGAATTAGCAACAAATGCTAAAAATAGTTTCTAGAAATAATTTTCACAACTATGCCACTGAAGTTTTATACCATGCATAACTCTTAATCACTCTTTGCCAACCTCACCCATATCAGCTCTCCCTTGTGTTTTAAAGCAGTTAGAGTCAAAGTATCTAAAGAATCATGGATTGCTTAACAAGGTAAGCACGTTGTGTTCTACATTCTACCTGAAATGGTCTAGAAATACCAGTCTTGCACAACAAGTCCTGACATGTTTCACTAACATTATCTCTGTCTGGTAATTATGGCTATCATCTGTTACTTATAATGTATCATCACACAAATAATTTATAACAAAATGAGAGCTTAGATGCAAAGATATTTGTACACTGGTTCAAATAAAATTGAGCATACTTGCATAATGGCTAAAATCAATAACAAAATCTAAAGCACTGTCATTATAAGCACAAGAAATCTTCATATAGATACCCCAATGTTCATATTATTTGTCACTTGATACAATTATCAACTTTACAAATGCTGTTGTGGGGTTTGATATTTCAAGGATCTAATGCTCAACCAATACAGGATATAGGCGAATTACATTATGCACAACACAGTATTGAGTATTTTTCTACTACTTCGCCTTTCCAGGATACTTCAATATACCATGGACCAGATACTAACCTACCATTTGTGCCAAAACATCCCCCCATGGGGTGAATATAACACCATGCACTATGCAGGCACATATACTAGAATTGTAAAGGCTATGCCACTGAAAGTGCTCAGAAAAATGTAACTGATTGCACAATTGTAAATCCACTTTAAAACTTCTGACAAGACACCTGACATTAAATTAAGTGGAAGGGCTCTTAAAAGGTGCCATGGGTTACTGCTGGAAAAAACATGGGTCAGTTAAGCTTGGTTTTCACTGCAGCATAAGGCTTGTCCATGTCCATGTCGTTGTCTATGTTGATGTCTTCATCTGTGAGCATCTGTGCTTGATTGACACATCTCGGAAGAGACAAATCAACTATAGATAATTAGATAATCAGATTGTTTTTATGTGAGTTTCATGAGCTTGTATATGTGAGAATTACTGTGAGTATTGCCTTGCTGCAACTGTTATCAATTTGGAAGCAAAGGACAGTCCTATGATACAAACTTCTACTTTGTGTCACGGAAAAGTAAAAGGGATCGTCTTTTTGAGGTTTGTAACATCTTCTTTAACAGAAAGTAACTCAGACAATACGATACACTAGTGCAGGAAATGAAAACAAAATGATCGAGTCATACTTTCGATTAGTATTACCAGCCTGATTGTAATAATGAAGGCTTTTGCATTATGTCATCACTATGTTTCACAACTACTTCAGTTTATATGCTCACTCACACAATGCGAACACATGCTATTTTCGAGTGAACACCAAGAACAAAGAAACATGAAAAGCCTTGTTTTGCAAGAATGCAAGTTTTTCATTCTGCTCGAGAAGCCTTACGCCGCAAGCTGTCAATCAAAACTAGACAAGCCAGCCAGATCTTACTGTGCTGTGAGGCAAGACAGCAACAATGACACAGACATTTTCTATTTACATACATTCGTTGATACACAACAACTATCTCACTTTGAAGGTATTTCTTCCTCTTTCTTTCTACTATCTTTAAGTGATCATACAGTTTCACTATCCCAACCAAGTGATCATATTGAGTAGTTAGCTAGTATTCAAAACTAATTACTCTTCCTTTAAAAATGATCTTTGTACCTCCTTATGGACTTACAAGATAAAAGATTACACTCCCTTTTTACTTACAAGCTTAGCTTTAGTTATCACAGTGTCTTGATTTTTTTTTTGTCTTGGAAAACAATAAAGCAACCAAGATGTTATTAACTAGTATAAAAATGAATGTGGGTGAGTAAATGACTGCAAAAAAGGGTATGAACTTTATCTACAGTACCTGCTATCAGGTACTTCTAGAAACTGAGAAGTCACATTTACATCTAGTGATAAAAATGTACCCAACTACTTGAGTTGCAAACAACACTACCGAGCACTTGTGTTTCCATGCCATATGGTTAGCTGAATTTGAATTGACCAAAGCTCATTACTGAAAGTGACTTTTTCATTTAAAACCATCCAATGGTTTCAATATACCTGGCAAAAGGCATCACCTACAACCTCTCTTTAAAACTTTTACAAAACCCATCACCATTACGAAATTGGTCACAATCTCAGGAAAATTTTAACTTGCTACTTGTGAATTCAAAATTTCTTTCAACTTGGGTAGGTTTTGATCTTTTCAACAAAGGAAACCCACTGATACACAGTAAGTTACTGAGCACTTAGTACCCTCTGGACATTGTGTTAAAATGCAAGCTTTGAATCTTTCTTAAGTTTAGTGTAGCTTATATATTATGACAAAATTTAAGAGATTTCTAGTTAGTTCACATCAAGGCTTCCCATTCATAGTGACAAAATTCTTCTAACTTAAGTGCTAAAATGCTTGCTCTTGAATTATATAGTTCCGTGTATTACTTAAGGAAACCTTTACCATTGCAGAAGTCTTGTCTCCAAAATTGAAGACAGGTAGACACAATTAGTTCATCAGATACATAAATGGGAATGCTGTTGTCTTGCTATGTGCCTAAAACATAGTTCATTCTCATCTTCAGTAATATTTCCTTTATCTTTGCATATGATAGACAAACATGGGTCTGAAATATGGAAACAGTTACTTCACTTCAATGATCCTGAGTCATTAAGAAATCACACTTACTTACATGAAGTTGCAGTATAGGGACAAAGATGCAGCAAGTACCATATCAGATTGAGAATATTTCAACAAAGCCACATGTAACTAATGTTGAGATGGTATCTCAAGAAGAGCAATAAATCATAGGTAAACAAAATATTTTGAATATCTATCTTGATTTTTTCAGGACTGATAAACATGCTGAACTTGTACACAAGTAAGTAAGATGCATCAAATACAGTGCTGTGGAACGCAAGAAAAACTAAAGGAATTCAAGTAGGTACATCAAAAGGGGTAACATATGAGTAACTAGTAAGGGGTATCATATATCCTAGGAGTAAAATGACAGGGTCACACAAACATATCAGAATGTTTGAAAAATACAAAACTGGAAGTCTGTAAGCTGTCTGTCATTAGCATTTAGTTTCAAAAAAAAGTATAAGTGATCTTTGACATTGATACACATTCTTATTACCTGGAAAAAGTTCTTCTTGGTGTAAGTGATTAAGAATTTAACTCAGGTACTTTACCAAAAACAGTTATAGTGCTCTTTATTTTTCAACAGTATATTATAAAAAGATGTTGATACTGATTTTCCGAGTGGTCCATGAGGCCTATCACATACGATACTTGCTTCATTATAGCATCACCCTGATCCACAACAATTAAGTAATAGCCTCCATAAAGAGAATACTTCACCATACCCTTTATTATTGTCAAACTTTTATTCTACAAAGGAATAGTGTTGGTGGAACTAAAGAGTCAAAGTGTGCTAAAAGTTGCATCTCTGTTATCTATCCTTCACTTAACAGTTAATTGCACACCACTCTCTCTCTCTCCTGATGCTACAACCCTGGTTAACTACACCTTCATGTAAAACCACTCTTATTTACATGTAAGTCAGTAAAATCAGGATACATAAATTGCCTAACACACTTAAATGTATAGGTACCACAATGTCCATCAATCTCAAAAGACACTTCGAATGTTATGATGTTCATAAAATTCCCACGCTCTATTATTGCATTGTTGACCTAAACATGATGAGCAGTTTATGTATACACATCCTGTCCCGCAAATTCGGAGGTCAACGTTATTGTAACAAGCACTTGTCTCGCCTATTCCCCTTGAATCCATAGACCCTACTCTCTATACCGGACTTTTAGTTTGCCTGAACTGACACCTAGTTGAGTCTTCCCACTGCCACTTGGTACATACAGCTGGCTTTAAAATTTGAATATTCTGTTGTTTATGACTGAGTAACAGCAGGTTTGTGTGATACTAGTAAGGAAACCTGGCTACAATGATACCAGTTTCTGTCTGTTTGGATTTGGTGAACTGCCAATCCAGAACATCAATAATAAACAGGAAACACAAGCTAAAACCATATAAAGGCAGCCACTAGTACTATTAAAACCACGTTTTATGAAATAGTATATCAATACTCCCCTAATATCAATATTATAAATTACATGGAACTTTCTCACTAAATGGTTCGAAACGGATTGCAGCTTAACATCGTCGTTTTATAAAGAACATATGCAGCAATGAGGACAAGATTATGGTCACCTCATATCAAATCTCTCCGTTAAAATGCCAGTACTTTACACCTTGGCAAAGATTTAAGTGTAATTATAATATCCATCGTTTCGTCAAAGTAGCTTTTGTGGTAAAGTTTTGTGCCCAACATTTGTTGTGGTGGATCTTTTACGCAAATGGCGGGATTCTGACTTCATTTAACCTACAACAATGCGAATATTAGTTGTCTATTAAACACTTGATTTGATCCTTCAATCATGAAATTCTACTTCGCCTTCCGCAGACTTAGAATTCATACGAGAAACAGAGGCCGCGGCATGGCCTGTTTTGACGGTTTGTGGGGCTGTATACATAAGAGATGGGGCAAATAGAACGTCGACTTAAAAGAAACTAATTTCAATAACAATTTATCATCAATATGCAGTAATATGTAGTAATGAATGCGCATTACAAAATAGGCAAAGACAATATCAACAGATATGCTGGGAAAAGAGAGACTCGAGAAATAAAAGCCGAGTCGAGTTGACCTCACTTGATGTTTCGTGATTGTCAACTTTATGAGAAATAGCATTTTCATTCAAAGAAATATGCGTGAATCGCTTTAATAAAGGCCTGCACCTGCAGTACAAGAATTTCCAGGTGCAGAAATCCACCAAAAATAAACGGCTCTTCTTATATTGTTTACGACAACGTCAATGGAATAGGCAGATAAGAGTAGGCACCGTCAGAATAGGAATGTTCCATGAACGCAGATGTCGGGAAAATTTTATGTCGACGTTGGAGCTGGGTCAGTGCTCAAAGACTTACAATATAGGATCGACTGTTTTACATTGTTAATATTGATCTGGCCACGGCTCGTCACTTTTGTGGGATAACCATCAGAGTCAAGTTTAGCGTCTTTGAAGACATACTTCTCAAAAGAGACATTTACGTATCGATTGGTTGGTATCTATTTCCCATCTGAAGGCGGTGACTTCTCGGCCTTAATTTTTGAAGAACAAGAGAAAAACAAGTTTTCACAACTTTTGAATATCTGATGAAATCCCTTTAAAAACCGCGTAAAACTGACCATGGATTCGATATTTTATTCAGATCACACCTCACTTTACCCCTGACATTACCGTTCAATACAAAAAGTGTACATCAAAGAATTGGATAAACATAGGTAAAATTGCGAATATCCTTCTAACCGCTCTTGAATCTGGTTTCTCACAGAAAATGAGTACTGACAGGCTAAATATATAAATGTACATCCAGGTTTCAATGTTCTATCAGTTTGGCACCTTCCATATGAACAAAGAAAGAAAAAAGGACATGATACGGTCGATGCTCTGTTAGGTAGGACAACAGTTTGAACATATCTACTTTTAACTTCACGTGTAATTGGGAGACCCTTAAAATCACTACTGCACTGAAGTACTACTTTCAAATCAACATATTACCGATACATTTACTTGTTACTAAGATACATAAGATATTTACTTCGCGATATAAGACCTACAGTTAAAGAAAACAAATGTGCAATATCGCCACAATAAAATACCGAAAGTGCCAACTAGGTACGTTTTGTGATCAATAGTGTACAGGTCATATTGAAGCATTGCGACAGAACATTCGTGAACAAAAATGGTAGGACAAATATAGATTTACACATTGCGACGCGCTTCTTAACCCCAGGGACTCTCTACTTGTCTGTAGTATAATGGTCACAACTGCCAACTGCTGTGGGTATCACTGAGATAGAATAAGCCAAACCATCAGCTATTTGGGTTAACGGTTTTCGCCGTCTATTATGGAACCCACTTGTGTTTACGTCGCCATGTAGTGCTCTTGTATGTTTACCTTGTCTCCAATAAAACTAAATCTACCTGGTACAACTCGCATTTTTCGTTAAACAAGTATGTTTATCATGGGGTGATTTGATCTGATCTTCTCCACTAATTGAGGTCTTTCTAAATCTTTCGAATGGTCTAGTGGAACAAAATCAGTTATGTAGTAATCATTCAGTGATCACTTAGTAGCCTAATCACTTTAAACGAAGAATAGGCGAATTACTTCTCAATAATAACTGCGATGTTTGCTTTCCTCTGTGCTTCGTATGCAACGTGCCAGCCAGTATCACATCAAGCTCTAATGTAAAACTGGCCTTCAGTACCCAACCGTATTCAAAATGTTTGGCTTTGATGTAGCTATTTGATGAATACAGCTAGTACCAGGTTGATAACCACACTTTTCATGGGTGTCGCTAACATCATCTAGACTGCTACCAAGAACTTCACAATGTCTGGTAACATTGCGACATAAGTTGAGACAGTAAAATAGGCCTACTATGTTATCACATAATATACAATAACAGAGTTCAGGTCGGTAATCAATTTTACACTTTGTGTATGGATCTACAGAAGGCCTATGTTTTGGTAAATTAGGACAATAGATGGGTTGAATCTCTGCAAAGGACAACCAATTAATTCAGACATATAATGAGTCACCAGTGACAACTTGAACAGAGTACAACCCGGCACCTGATGCACAGCACAACCCTGTTGACCAACAGTAACCTTCTAGCTACCAGTCGGCACCAGCTAAAATCAAAACAAGAACTGTCTAGCTCCACGCAGATCAGAAATTTCGGTATGCAGATCAAAGTTAGACGCATTTTTAAAAATCGTAAACAAACAATACCACATGTAAGTTCTTTCATAATGTTTATAGGCACGTCGTGATTCAATCATGCTATATAATGCCTGTGATCTCTTATAGAGATTAATATACGAAAGGGCTACAGGAGATAAGTTCATGAATGACTTGGCGTTAAATCAAGCGTTACCTCTAGGTTGGCAATCTCCTTTGTCCTTGACGGTGGTCTTGGTCTGGAGTGTGCCGCGTTTGCGGCCATATTTTCTGGTTTTGGTTTCGTACGTATTCTTGATTGGGTAGCCTTCATCTTGCCTGAGTTATATCTCAACAAAACTATATCACACAACCAGTTCGTTACACACACATCCTATGTAATATCTAAACTGTTCATCCACATCTTGACTTCTTTACCAAAGCAACACTAAGTCACAATAAATTCAATAGAAGTTTGACCGATCCAAGCGTAGAAGGAGGGCGGGAAATTTCCTCGAAGTTACATGCTGAAGTGGAGTCGGCGATCCTAGATCAAATCCTCACGCCAATGACGCAATGTGATTGGCCATTCAAACAAAGCCTTGTTTACCATTGGGCCATCTCGAGCATGAGACCAAACACCTGTTAATTGACTGTGGCAAGCTGCTGGACCGTCTATTATTCCGGAAAAGTGTCTGTAGGAAATGTCAGTGCAATAGACCATAAAGCTCTCAGACCCTGACAGACAGTGGCCAGAAATTGGGAAACAGGTTTTGTGATGTTAATATTTATTTACTTTGTGGTCATAGACAACCTAGAGGGTGAATGTTATGGGTCGGTTCATGATGTTCAACCACATTTGATAGTCTTTCAAAGTTTAAATAATGGCTCTAGAGTACAGTTGTTACACACAGCTTCTGTACGTGAGAAATGAACAAAATGAAGATCAACTAGAATTTGACTACTCTTCTTAAGGAACTGTACTGATATAGAAAAATAAAGATATGTGAAGACACAATCCCTCTCTAATATGGATCAAGTTTCATTCTTGAAGCACTTGTCCAACTTCAGATGACAGGAGACATCGGAATTCTTCCCAGTTTTTCATCCACTCCCCTTAGATACTCCCCTGCTGGTATGTACGACGGAGTCTCTAAAGTAGCAAAGTAGAAGGTATTTGGTAAGATTTTAGGGGGGTGGATCTTTTCCCCAAAAATATCGGAGATATGACAAAAATACTAAGGACGAAGTGCTTAAAATTTTGCAACAAACTGTATCCAACAAGGCATGCATTTTTCGATGGTGAACCTCCTGCTTACAGTGGTGTTCTCCCTATCGATGTAAAAGAAAAGGAGGGTTTTGTTCGTTTGTGTTTTGTAAGGTGTATGGTTGCAAGTACTATAGGTGGACAAACATATCAGAAAACAACAAATAGAAGCACGAACATAATTCGAGATGCATTTCTAAGGGAAAGCGCAGGGCTTACTTTAAAAGTGTTCTTCTTACATAAAGATTCCTTCTAGACCCCCTGAAATCTGAAAGAGAAAAATAACCAAACTCAAAAGATTAAAGAAAAGTCAGGGTCCGCCTGTTCCTGTTTTTTGTACCACAAGCTCAAAATGAGTCGTTGGCAGGGCGTTGGAGAACGAACATTTGTCCCACAGTTGGTTGTGACGTAACATGAAGTAACATTTCTTAAAGTGCTATAAATAGCATGATAGATTTCCTTACTTCCAGTCCAACTTCAATCTCGTTCTCATACTCGACATCTTCTGGGTTCCGTGTGTTGCCGCCGTCAATGCAATCACTTTTCTACAGCACTTATAGCCCCCTTTACATGCACATAGTAGATTATGCACACTCTATATAATGTTATAATGTAATAACGAGTTAGCTTAGCTTTGATATATACATATATGTGCATTTCATGTTTATTGAGTTCTATACTATGTATTTCAATTTCATGATTGCTAGTTTATCTGCTTGCGTACTTACATAAGAAAATGACACTGATGAATCTAATAGCGAAACAAAAAACAGTTGCTGCTTGTGGTGAGAATTCGGGATCGACGTCCCGGATTGTAGACTTTACTTTAGCACATTTTGTGCAATGGTAAAGTCTTTCTTTTCGGTGTGGGAGGTACTGAGTTCCATCCCCGCCAGTGTCGTAAGCACATCATTTTTATTGAGTACATGTATACATATGTATATATATACATATATATATATATGTATATATAAAAACAGATACAGTGACAAACAGCGAATTCATTCGTGACGAAACAATGGGGGGAAAGGCGAGTAATGTGCCGTTTAATTGCAGTACAATAGTGTGTGTGTGTGTGGAGGGGTAACGTTAGAAATTCTTCTTTAAAATTTCACCAAAGCCCAAGAGCAGACCCTTGAAAACATTATTTGGGGGTGAAGGCAAATGTTGGCCTGTCAACAAGAGTATGACCATTGTTATTAACTCTTAAGAATGGATTCTAAGATAACTGTGAATATCAGGCGTCAAATATTTTTAAGGACGTTGATTTGTCCTTACTAGCGGCCTCTGGCTATTTGTCATGTATAACCAACATTACTTCGGTTTTTGAAAAATAGTTATTTGCGTCGGCGCCCCCCCCCCCCCCATAATTGTCCGTCACTGCCAATGCCGAAGAGAAATCATATCCTCAAACAAAACATATTATCAGCGTGAGGGACATCAAATGATTTCTGAAGGTCCAAGTTTTAAGAAATATTTAACTTGAAAAAGGAAAAGAGGACCCCCATGACAACCTTTGAAGTAGGTTGTTATATGTTTCATATGTGGGCCTGATACCTTTCAAAACGTGTTAACCTTAAAAAGCATTAATTGTGTCCCCGCTTTCCGTAACATGTACGATCAACTTCGTCAACAAAATAGGCATATCGTCAGGTTACTATATTTAGTGAATTTTGTGGTCTGACATAAAAAAACCCGCATCCCTTTCATTTATTCATTGTCGGAAAGGGACCAACTGATCAACTTGGTAGCAAATTATCTGCGAACATATGCCACCTTGTGCACTTTAAATTTTGTTGCAATGATCGTCTGCGTCTTTTTCCAGATGTTTTGCAACGGAGAACATACTGGATCAGACGAGGTGAACGAATCAAATCAGTAATAAAAGACAGTTCAAGCAACAACCCTTGGTTATGGAGGGGATGTGAAAAGAGACACCGATTCTCTTCAAAAGGTAATGGAGGTCAGTAGCCGTGTTTCCCGTAAGCATATGGAACCCAAGACCATTAAGAAAGCTTTACGATCATTTTCGCCACAACTCCTCATTTGATTGACTACAAAGCACCTGAAAGTGCGATTAAATTGCGGTGATAACAGTGGCGTTTTCACTGGAAAATGTTCCTGGGGAATGGCCGCAAATAGGTCTAGAACATATATTCTTACCTAAAAACGAGAAAAACTAAATTTACTGGGGGCCTACGGCCTATCCCTCGGTGTTTACGGTTATGGTGAGTGAGATATGTTAATGGGGGGGCGTTTTGGACTTAGAGCACATATCAATATCTCGTAACTACATCACGATACATGGTCATTATTATGTATCTTAACAGCAATAGTTTCTCTGATGGCAGGCCACTGAAAAATGAGCCTATTAACGTCATTTGGAAAACATTTTCACTTTCAGGTTGGGAAGCTGTATCCTGGAGGAAGGTCTAAATATTTCCTGGTAAATCTGCTCGATAACTATAATAGTGTGTTCGACTCTTACGAGCTTCTTCATGGCCTCGGCCTTCACGTGAGTTTTCGTTAAGTGACAAAGCCATTTCCTGCAGGGTTTGTACCTGTGGAAGAGGTATTTTTCCAATTCATAATAACCCGACTTCCTAGAAGAGATGATTCTGCATATTTAACTTCGGATTAGGATCTCAAGTATTTCTTGAATATTTTTCAAATATATAGTTACGACTTATATTTCTGTTATGTTGTAAGTTATTCTGCAGTTATAAAGACTCGGGTACAAATGATACAGGCGATAAGGAACATTCTGAAATCATACGTGGATTGGAGATCACAATAATCACAGTGTTACTTTCATAAAGAGTAGATCCCTTTTATATAGTATGCACGTCTGCATGGAGAAGTGTGTACCACCTAAAAAAAACCAAATGAAGGGGTATGGGGGCATTGCAGAAGTATGTGCTCTTGAAAAAAATGGAATGAACAGGCTTTCCGAGCAGTAAAATGTTGCAATAAGAGATTGCATCCCTTTATGTGAACAATGTTGTAAGGCTCATCAATATCAATACACAAGGTTATTGCTGTTACTTTTAAAGCATAACAGGCTTGTGTATTCCATTCCTTCTTATGTCAGAGTTGGTTTGGAAGCCTTGTAAGAAGGCTAGTGATGATACTGTCAGACAATAGGGACTAATTACGTTGACTTGCATGTCCTATCCATCGTACTATAGCCATGTTGAAGCACTCGGGATTTTCTTTTGTCTTTAGGGCATACAGGTACCATCAGCTCGTGTGATAACTCCTTTATAGCGAAATTGTAAAAAGTCGATTGCTACCTTTGAATCCTCAGGTGTTTTATTTGTTATGACGTGGCGAAATAAAACAAGACCAAACAACCTTGGTAGTCTTCAATAAAACTTTTAAACCTGAACACCCTGTTACATTCAGTGTTAATTCTTTCATTTTTTCTCCCCATAAAACATAATAATCATTACTATATACGTTGCGGCGAACGACTACGTTTGCATATGTCTGTGAAATATACATATGAACCTTTTTCTAAGAATTTTTGCAACAAAAAATCATTACGACCATGGATGCAGAACGCTGCAAGAATATGGGGGGGGACAAATGGATTAAACGTGGACAATTTCACATTTCTGGCCCAAAACGTGGGAGGATAAAGCAGCTGTTGGCCCACATATGAAACCAATCCCTTCGTCCCCCCCCCCCCTAGAATCTACGCCCATGATTAAGACACACTAGTAGGCCTACACCAAAGCATGAAATAATTAGGAACCATCAACAGAAGCATTTGAAAGATGACATAAGGGTGGATGGGGAGAAAGATTGAAAGTATATACTCAACGTAGAAACCAGAGATGTGGAATCCGTATGCGAGCATACAGGCGCTTACTGAGGGAGGGTAGATATAACTAGAATAGTCATAGAAAAGGAAGCTATCTTTACACGTCTACTAACTCTATCCATTCGGAGCGCAAAAAGCACAAACATATTAAAGGTGTCACAAATATAGATCATTCTCTCAATGGTAATTAGTAATAAAATGTATCTTAAGCAATTTAAAAATTTGAGGTAGTCTCCTGCCATATTGACAACTACACTCCAAAATATGGTTCACGTGCCTGAAACTGTCACATCCCACATATCTCATATCGTCCTATCAAAACCAGCCAATCCAATCTTTTTATGTTTGGAGAGCATGCCCTAACCCCTCTTTCGGATGACAGTGCATGCTATCATATATAAGTATCACTTTAGCGGAAGGTTTTACTGAAAGTAATAAAGTTTTTAGTTGCATAAAACGAAGGCAGAAAATTAACCCTCAAGTATTCTCTTTTGTTCAGGATTGTAGAGAAGGAAGTAGCCCCTACTGAGTAGGAGGTTGTAAGGAGTTGAGCCTGGAGCAAGGTTCAAAGCTTTACCAATAGGTACAGCTGTGATTGCTTCGTCACAAACAAGAAATGATTTTGAAAAATACTAATTTTGTTTTTAACGGAAGTTCTTCCCTGAAAAGGTTTTACGAAATATAGCATTTAAGGGACAATTTCTCAGGAAAAAGGGGGAGGAAACGTACTTAAGAATTCCGTCCCCAAAATGTTTAAACTTTTTTTCGTTGATAATGTGATGCCTTTGATTAACGAGGAGTCTAATGTAACAACTTATTTATAAACACTATGACAATATTACAACAAATATTGAAATTTATGGCATACTAAAAAGCTAAAAAACAAAATCACTTAATCGATGGATTGCCGAACTGCCGTTGCTAGTGCCCTGGAAGTGCTGAAGGATACAGTTTAGGTGAAGATAGGATCGTAAGCCCAGTTCAAATGGTTTACAGTTTTCATGTGACTTTTCTCTCGACTTTAAACTTCTTCCTGGGGTTTACGTTCTTACTGCACTTAGGATCCGTAACCTCTCTATCCGAAATAAAACTTTCCATTTCAAATGACAGAAATAAATGTGACTGAATATTGTGCTTGCCTAAATGTTGTAAACAGAGTGATTTGGGCGGGAAAATGTATCATGAACATTTTCACTGAGCATGCGTCTGCTGAACTTTGTCGAGTGAGCACAACGTGCTCTGCTAACCTCTATATGACTCAGAAGGATAGTCTTGTAGAGTGGACCCAGTTGACAAATTGTAAATTTACAATGCATATTCCTTTTTACTTATGTGGGTGGAAGCGTGAATCATATGCTCCTTCCAACTTAACATACCATACATAAATGGCAATTCGCTAAATTTGGATTCTTTGTTGTATTTGCTTTCGAAACTTGTCAATGTCTCAATAACAACACAAGAATGGATGAGAAAGAAGCTAATAAGAAGTATGTCGATAACAATAAACCCATGACATGATTATAACTTTGAAACACTTTTGTGATTGTCAAAACAAAAGCAGCTGTATTTAATTTTGCTAGTGTTGTGAAACAAATTTATACGATGTATGAGTTAAGTGGGACTTTTCTGTATACTTAACCACCAAGGAAAGGCGACATATTGATATAAAGCGCCACATCCATGTGTTATTATTCGTGGCTTCACGTGCTTGCTCATGAAGAGGACATTTCTCAAGCTCCTTTGAGGAACCTAAAGTCCCCTCATCGTGCTTATTTTTCTTGTTATCAGTGCGGTGCCCAGCTATGGTTCTCTATTTATCATCTGGTTTTGGACTCCGTACAAATCCAGGGCAGAACTTTTCACTGTTAAAGTCGCCACTTTAATAAGAAAATTCAAGGGAAACCTTGGAGGTGCAAGCAACACGATAGAAGATAGTTTACACATCCCAAATGTTGCTGCAGAAGTTTCGGAATATCTTCTTGATCTACTTATCAACTGCTTCCCCGCTTGATAGACGAACCTGAAACATTGATATGCGACATCCAGTGATTTACAGACATGATTGGACAACCTGATATCTTGAACTTTACACCGGTAAAGCTGTATTTACTAGTACTTAACAGGAAACTGTGTGCTATAACCAAGGCGTGTGCTAGTACAATGTTACATGCAAATGATACGGTACAGGTAAAATAATACATGACATCTGGACAGTTGCAATTGTTTTAGTAATTCTACCGCCCTATTTATGAAGGTTAGCTTTTAACTATCCCCATGGGAAAAGAGATGTAGCCCAAAACTGAATTTACCAGAAACAACATCCTCCATTATCAGAACAGGATGAACTTAATGTAGGGGCAAGTGGCTTGGATGGGCCAAAATTTGTGTAATTGAGAATAAAACTTTTACCTATTATTTTTTGCTATGAATTCTATTTTTATTACACACAAATATTAAAACAGACATCATTCGTGTGTCAAGTACAGCTTTGACTCCCCCATAAAAATTTCCAGGAAGGGTCAGAATTGATGAAGTCAATGTCAGGATGAGGGAAAAACCAGAATATGAAAAACAAGCATGTGCAATATTTAGGGGCCTACAATATTTGCCAAATTGATTTAGATAAGGCAGGGACGGGGGAACAGGGGGCAGATGGGGCCATGGCCCCCAAAGTTTTGCCAAAACTCATTTTCTTCCCATTTTCGTGACCACTCACGAAACACCCTTTTCCACACAATGATCAAAGGCACCTTAGTAGAACGTGAAAAAGTACATTTGAACCCAGCCTACTTGCCCCCATCCCAATCTACTTTACCTTCCCCCGTCCCTGTAACTGTAGTAACAGGTATATATGATGTTTAAAGAAATTCACTGCCTGAAACGGAAGTGCAGCTGATGTCTTCCTTTTGCCAAATATGTCAATGACTCTGTCGGTAAATTCTGCTTTGTTTTGTTTAATAAAGTAGCAGTCAATGCTCATCATACACAATGGCATATGAATCTTAAACTAAGCTACAAGTATTATTGCTTTAGATGCATGTCGGATTTTTAGAAGATACACTTTTCGTTTCCCGGTGGCAGGATTTTCTCAGTTGGTTTAATAGATTTTGATAATTTCACTTGGTTACCAAAGGATGTGCAGAATACCTGGATTGCACTTAGGGATGATAATAGTCTTTCTGATCGCACCTTTATACTCATTAAAATCGTAGAATTGATGAAAATGCGTATAAATTAGCGTTCACGGAACTGCTGACTTCAGCTGTTCTCTTTCCCGACTGTTTATCACACTCCAAAGATTTTTAGGTACGTTAGAGTGACAAACTAGCATTGACAGTGGTTTAGAGAAATAATAAGGTATTTTCCTCGCACCGATTTTGTTGTTTACGTAAATTAATGCTTGATAAGGAGAAACATTATTTTAGAAGTAGGAATATTAAAATGCCTGTTACCGCAACAGCAGCGGTAGTGGCAGCAGTGATAGGAAGAGATAAAGTATTGAAAGCAGTGGCCAAATTATTATCATCATTAATTTATAAGAAGATAGTCTTATGATAGATAAATGATATACTTTGCGTTTAAATACAAAATTTTCTGAAATTACTACGTTTGTTTAAAAGTGGGGAAGCTGGCGATTGCCTGTCCTCAAGGGTCCTGTCTATAGGGATTTTAAGCTTTATCATTGATGAGGCCTCTCTTTATTTGTAACGTTTCATGAAAATTAATTTTATTGCTTTTTGTTACTCCCTCTGATATCTATAAAAACGTCCTGAATCAATTATTATTTACATCATGTAAAAGACACAACTCGTGAGAGTGCAACCAGTGGATACTCCCCCATTCCGGGAAGCTAGCAGCATATGGATGCGCTCTGTTTCGGGGCCATTCTCTCCACAGCTGCTGTTAGATCTGTTGATAAACTGATGCACGTGCCTAATTTCGATCCACGGCCTTCCGTACTCCAGTCCAGCGTGCTATCCACTACACTGCACAGGCTTGGTCTCCTGAGAGCACAACGTTCATCAGACAATGCACTCCATGATACCATGACTACACTGTGACGTCGACCTACACAATGCGAACTTTCATTACAGGAAGGTGATGTCACAATGATCAACTTCCAACATCCCCCCAGAATGTGAGTATCCAGGTGTTGACCTACCTTGCTCGCAACCCATGATCTACCACATAGTTATCCCGATGGTCCAGTTGCTCCAAGCATACCCCATTATATGGCTATGTTTCGGGACCTTTCTCTCAACAGATTTAATACGCACCGGCCACCTCACTGATGTGAGGCCCCTGCTGTTAGATCTGGGGCATCATACAGTGAACTTATTTTACTTCTGCAGGTGTGACAAAAATAGCCTTAGCTTGAGTTACTTGTATGGTAAACGCTTGCTTTCTTTTGATGGAGGTATGTTCTGATCCAGTTGAGGTTTTTGTTTGCTGGAAAAGTTGTATTTTATCAGTCAAACATGCCTAGTACCTACGAACATTAAGCTGCATTTGCTTCATGTATGGTAAACGAAAAATCTTGTCACCTTGAAAAAGTTACCATAATTTTCTCTGCCTTACTGTCTATGCATTTCTGTAGGGAAGTTATGTCGTCACTGGGCAAGCTAAATGTTAGATGAAAGATCAAGATCTAGTCATTATGATCATGAACGTTTGATACGAAACAGGTACAATTTAGGTGTCTTTCGTTCTGCATCACACTTCGTGAATATCTGTATTTTGATTTATACCTGTATTCATAAGGGAAATTCTATTTTCAATTGAAGCAATTGGTATTCACACTCTTTTGTACGTATGGATACGTACGTACAGTGTAGATTAGTTTGGACAAATCAATAACAATATCACGTTGAATGTTATAAATGCTCCGTGAGCAAATTGATGTAGACTGGTAATCTTATTCTATATCCTCAAGTTCACACTGACATGTCTGTATTGGTGTGCATATACTTTTATTATGCGTACATGATAATCTTGTAACCTTGAAAGCAGATACGCACCTTCTGGCTTCCTTAATCACAACAGAACACAAGATATAGTATTTTGTATTTTGTAACTTTCTTTGAACATTAAAATGCTATACATACATATATACATATATACTGGTGGTGGTGAGAATTCGGGATCGACTAGCCGGATTGTCGACTTTACTATTGCACTATTTAGTGCAATGGTAAAG
>JAAAKL020000148.1:0-57205 GCA_010016065.2 Carybdea cf. marsupialis auct. non (Linnaeus, 1758)
GGCTTGAAGAATACTTACTCTGTATTTTGATGGATAATGATTCATCAGGGGGCATCAAGGTAGAGTGCCTTGTCAACCTTTTTCCTGATAAAGTAATAATAATTCCGACAAACAATCCTTATTACAATTCATGGATGTGTTTAAGTGTGTGTGATCCATAGCTCCTCCTAAACGGCTCGGACGATTTTGCCGAAACTTTGCATTTTTGCTACCTATAGGTTAGGCGCTCTAGAAGTGCTATTTAGATTTGGAATACCTTGGAAAATGTTTTGGGGATTATTTTATGATTTTTGGGTTTTTGAATTGAATTATGATTTCATTCAATTATAACAGACAATTGTGACAATACAACTTATGCCAAAGGGTCAGGTTTAACGTCAGAACATTTATCCGGGTTCAACGTGTCTTCTACATGTAATACTACAGGAGTCTTGTGTGAAATGGTACATTCTTAGCCATTGAGCTAGGAGATTGAAAAGGGTTAAATCACATCAGATGACATATACCAAAAAAGTATGGTTAGAACTTGTGCATATGGGGCTGTTCAAGAAGATAAGAATGTGAAATGTGTTGTATACCATTCTGTCGTGTATTACTTAGTAATAAAAAGTGTAAGTGGGAAATCCTATGTTTAGTTTACAGGACAATCAACGATAAAATTTCTTCCCGTCTACTCATATCCTCCGACATAATCCTTACACTACAAAACTTGAAGAGACAATTTCGCTGGCAATTCATTTTGAAGAAGAATGTTTTAGCCGTGTGTCTACAGTTGATGTAAATTGATAAAAAGGAAGACAAAATGAATGTGTTGTCAATGTTTAAGCTCGCCATTTGCTTTATGCTGTTCTCCCTTACATCTCCAGACATGTCATCTATAGTTGATTTTGATCCACTATGAAAGTATAATTAATTTTGTCTAATCAGAAAATGTCCAAACAAACTTTTCAAGATCTTGACACATTAAAGCTAAACAGATAAAAAATTTTGAACTTATGTACTGAAGTTAATTGCGTCAATTTCGTGGCGATAAGTAGCTACTTGAAGATATATTTTAAGCTGAAAGACAACTTGTCTTATTTCTATACCTGAAAAAGAAATAGTGAATCAGAGGAGTAAACCACTGCTAAGACATAAATACACATGTTCATTTTCCATAATTTCAGCAACGATCTTAAGACATTCTATTGTTCTACTGGAAATCTTTACCCTACATAGTTTACACCATAGTAAAACTTATTTAGATTTTTATGTTCTGTGATGACAGTTTCAAGGTGTAAATGTCACTGTCAAGGTACAATCTTACATTTTAGGCAATTCCTTAATTTGCAGTAGTTTGCTATTATGAAACGCCCTACGAATACTGGCAGCAGAGGAACAGCGTTCACTACAATTCTACAATCTCACAATCTTTGTTCTGTGTTTAGCGTGTTTGAAGGAAATGAGTTGTGATGATGAAAATAAACAACTTCTATCCATGCATATTACAAACGGTACGATTATTCCATTAGTATTGTTCAAGTACCAATGTCAACTCCACCGATAGAAGGAACAAGAGAAAAACTGTGATCGTTATCTCATATTCAAGGCTCTCACTGGACATTGAATAACACCTTACCTTTCAAAACGCGAAATGATATGAAAGCTCTTTATGCTATTAAAGGATATTTGACAACTTTTTGTCCAGATGTTGCTGTTTTTAACGACACCGACAGTTGTCATCAGCAAATTAGTACTTAATGACGAAACAACATTGAAAAGATATATATTTCCAACAAGATATTGTTATTGACTTTGATTAATAGACTGCCACATAAAAAAATGTTATTAACTATTGATGAGGAAGATATTAGAGCCAAGAAAAGTTTAAGTAGCATTTGAAATTTCAGGAAGTTTGCAACGTGAACGCTGAACAACAGTTTATGCTAAATTGAATGTTTAACCATATTCAGAATTAGGGGGAGGGGGGTTGGGGATATGCTAGTAAACTTGAGGCCCTATATTTTCCCCAATATTTCATGAATCATGAACAGCTTAACCTATCTTTTCAAGAATCTCTACTCTTTCTCAAATATATTCAGAAGTATTTAACAGAAGTCTGTTAATGATAATATCATACTTATCCCCTACGAAGAGGGGATAAAAACAATTAGAATAAATGCAATAAACCAGGTGAATTGAATATAAATAGCTCCTTTTACTAAATTCTACTCTTGTTACATTTTAAAACTAAAGAAAGTATATTTTACGTCTTCATAGAAATTGCATTTTCATCAATTGACTTTCGTGCAGTGTCAACATCCGATTTTCATTTACTTTGTATCCTCTAAACTAAGACAGTTTTTGTTGCAAACCTTCCAATTTTCATATCCTAGGAATAAATATTCACTGAGTTATTTACATTGAAACAACAGTGGGCCTACTACAACCCTCCCAGTCCTGTGAATCTCAAAATAACCCAGCCTTGAGACGGTTAAAGTTTAAAGGGCAAAGAACATCAATTTCTTTTTGAAAAAGAAACTGTTTAGATATAATTTTAGCCTAGTATTGCCACATTATGGATACAAAAGCGAATAAGACATAAGTGAGAAATTAGTCCTTTTATCTATGTAGGGTATCTGGAAGGTATTGGCAGGAACAAGATCCAGTAAATTGATATTAAATTTAACCAATGGAATGAACAAATATGCCATCATCTAACGTTATGTAATACTATTTAGTCAGCCCCGGAATGGCACAAGCAATACCCCATGCAAAAATTCTAAAGATACAGTAGTTTAAAAGGTGAATTCTGTACTACATGACGGTAGAAATGAGGGCAAAAGACGTCTTCTCTTAAAAAAATAATATGAATATAGAATACCGATATTGAAAGACCTTGAATAAATGACATTACTTCAATGTAATATAGTTAAGTTCTTTCCCTTTTTAGGTTTCCTAATTTATAGATTTCATAAGTGATTTATTGCAAACAATATATTTGGAATAAGAGGAGCCTACTCAATAAAATGCTATTATAGAATCCTAATGATGATATATTCAAATAGTTTGTTGGTGGTACACAAGCATAAAACTGCACAAAAGTGCACAAAACAAATTTAGTTCTAAAAAGACAGGGCAGTTTTAACTACAGGGTCCTTGGTCCTTGGTCCAAAAGCTTGGTCCAAAAGCTTTTTCACTGGAAAACAACGATAATTTTGCCTTTGTGGTCGAGTCAATGACATCTTCAGGATAGCGGTTAGAAAGGAAAATTTTATTGTATCAATTTCCGGTTTTAACTTTTCCCCGGAACAGATCATGAGTGCACGGTGAACCAAAGTACTGATGAGGTTCACCCAGCGAGTATATAAAACCTACATTTTCTAGTCAATACATTTCTTAGACCACTTTCTGCCCCATGATATATTATATTTTCTCTAGCAATTTGACAAAACATGTCTCTAGTAACGCAGTTTTGTCAAATTGTTCTCGGAAGATCCCTTATCTACAGTATTGAAAAATCTCGTCTCCACGGTATTTTTATTATCACTCAGTGCTTATTTGAGTATCACGCATCATATAAGGTGGGCTTCTTCCACGCTAGAGGCAATTAAAGGCATTGGAAATATGCTCTTAATTATCATCTTCATACCATAGTATTGTTTCAGAAACTGACAGGAGTTGTCGGTAGCCACCCTCTCACTTTCCTATAGAGATCAAGTCTGCTTTACACCAGGCAACTTTTCTTGGAAAAGAAGAAAACCCTAACTCCTACATAGCTTCTCAAAATATCCCCCTGAGAAAAAAGTGTCCGATCTTCTTGAAGGGCACTAAACCACGCAAAGCATAACAGGTATATCGATTGATCAGAATGAAATTGTTAATCTGTTCCTAATCACTCTAGACAAACGTATTAATAAAATGCATTTGTTGAAGGGATTTTAAAGAGGCCACGAACGTGTGGCCGTAATCAGTGTCAACCTGGATGCTTGAAATGAATTTTTACAATGGCGTAATGTTGTTCACATGCTCTTCACTTATACCGAGCTCATATCAAACAGGGCCGCGGCAATCCTTTCATAAGCCAGAGACTAAACAAATGCAATATCTTCAAGAAAGTATAACCGCACACTCAAGAACAGCAGATCAGAGAGGGTGATCTGATTAGTGGTTGCTTTACCGAAACTCAGCTGCAGTCAAAATCTACAATCAAAATTTCTTAAACCGTTTCTCACACCGTCCTATGTCGAGGCATTGTGCTTTTAAATAATGTTATATTTAAGTGACATTTAAGTCTAGAAATTTGGTGGATATCCCTATGAAAAATTGTTTGGCAGCATTTTGATGGTATTAAATGCTGCAAGGCTGCTCGTCAAAACAGTCACGGGTATCGAAAATAAGCGTTACCACATTAATTGGTAAGATCCTAGCAAGCCCCTGATTCTGGTGAAAACGATGTTTCACAAAACCAGCTTTAACGCTGCATTCAAAGGCTAACAATTGTCCTTTTATTTTTATCAGACTTGACATTTACTTTCAATCCTTCTTTAAAACTATTTCATCATTATTGTCTATAAAGGAATTTTTTGAACTTTACTGCTTCACAGGTATTATTGTCACCTGAGATGCAATGTTGCCTATGCTGGATTTTCTTTAACTGCAAATCCACAAAAGAAACGAAATAATTTGTCTCATATTAATTACTATTCGGTTATAGAGCACGGATAGAAACCAAACGTTTCCATAAAAATATTACTTTTATAAATGAATATAGGCACACGCTACACGAAGCTATTAAAATGTTTATACTTCTAGTTCATTGTTGCATATTCTCTACATTGTAATATTTTATTCATCTTAGCATTTATCGTATACAAATCTTTGCATACCGCATATGTAGTGAAACGCCAAATTTGGAGTAATGTAGAAAAGACGTTGCTACTACAAGGGATGAACGCCTCTTGATAGACTCTTGTGTAATATATTTAACCCACATACCAGGTCTTTCAACAAAAGACATTGTAGATAACGAATGAGTAAAGTTTAAAGAATTTTTGGAGATTTCACTTTCTTGCTATAAGAAGAGAAAGTGATGACGTCACTAATCAATGGTTTTGGAAATAGTGTGATTTGACTCTAGATATTGAAGGAAAACAAACTCTAGAATAGGCTGTTTCCCGAAATAAGAGACCTTTAGTATGTGCAGTATTTAAACTAGAGGCGTTTGAATCTCAAAAATCTCTAGTCAAAACTCTGTTGATGTTCCTTAGTTCCTTAAGTTAGGAACCAGTATCAAATAATAAGATTTTGACTTTTAAAGCTTTGAAATGGACATCACTCTCAATAAGGACCATTGACGTTCTAACTAATAAAGCAACCTGAAAATTGATTTTTGTCCCCACAATTTCAACATTTTCAAAATCGTGACCTCACACTTTATATCCGCATAGCAATCTCGAATTTTTGATAGTCCAGAAAAGTGATCGGAATTTTCTTAAAATACTATCGGAGTATGCTCGGTTTATCAAACATGTTTTATATTTACGATTCCATTTTAAATTTCTTGGATATTGTAAATTAAGGCCAATAGCCTAATAGAACGGTTAGGTATCTTTTATGTATAAGATTTTAAGTCTCTTTTATTCTACACATTTCAACATTTTTACGTATGTAGTCCATGTACTTTATCTTTTACGTATTTTTGAATTGATATAGTTTTGTGGCAGGAAGGGAAGTAGCTTCTCGGGAAAGGGAGGGATCATTTGTTCCTACAAAAACAATTTTTGCAAATAAAAATTCTTTTGTAGGTTCGTTTGGTATACCACATTATAAAAAGGGACTTGTGTGCCCAGTAAATCTATTCTTTCATCATCAAGTTGCAAAGTACCATCTACAGCAGTAGGTACTCCGTGTGAAGGACAGATGTTGATGCTATGATCGACGGTTTAGATCACCGTATTTTCACACTTGTCACTTGTTTCGGCTCTAGCTGTAGTCAAAATTGCTTATGTTGCTCCCCCAGCCCGACCATGACGATTTAAAAGAGCCCACGATGTTTTGACAACGTTACAGCAAAGAGCTTAAGCAGAGATTGGGGTTAAGAAATTGCTCAGGGTGTTAGCTGATGACGTCCAATTTTCCTGACACATTTAGGGAACACATGACGGTGATAGAGGACGTCTGTTTACTATGTTGATGGCTAAATTAAAAATCTGTGCCAACTTATCCTTTGTCTAGGGGTGTCAGCTTGGTCTGGGGCTTGGAACAAGGGATCATTTTTGAAGAGAAGGAATGGCTAACCTCACAACATAGTGCTGTCGACTAATGTAGAATGAGAGCATCCCTGCGAGTGTCGGGCATATACTGGTTTATCAAAGACTACATTTTTGTGACTATGTGCCAATTTTGGGTAATTTGCAAAATGATTGTTTCTAAATTCGCATGCATATGCAAAATCTTTTATTCTAGTAGTCAATATCAGGTTCATATGATTTAAGACTTGTTTTTGCCTTTTAAAGTATCGCACTGCCATTTTGAGTTGTCTCTAAAAGTTTGAAACCATTGTAGAACACGAGGGATTAGCGAAGATATGATCTCTAAAAGTAATCCTCTGCACGTCTTTCACTTTGGTCTTGTGTTTAAAACTCATGACCAAATTAGAAGCCTTTGCCATGTTATCTTATTTGTACAAGCAATGCTAATCCATATGCTAAACCATCTCTTTCTTTTCAATAAATACGTTAATTGACTCTCTACTTATGTACAAATCCAGTGGTACCTGTGTTGATTTTGAACCGTCATTAACTTCCGTGTTATGAAAGTGGTTGAGATGTTTTGTTCCTTGACTGACACTCCCCTCCTCTCGAAACGACCTTAACTTCCGTCCCTGTCAGAGGCACATTTCTCTTTCAGAGAGTTCTCCGAAACTACAAGTTTGTGGTCTGATTTGCACTTGAATTTGTTAATAAAGAAGTTCAGTCCCCATTATGCCATTTAAACATGTTAACAGCCAAGTGATGACTGTAGATGCGATCTCCTTGGTCGCGATTACTCTGACAATTAAAACCTAACCACTTACTAAAGCAACAGACTTTGATGCTATCCAGATTTGTTTGGATGTTTGATAAATAATTTTCATTTATTTTGTTATTAATTGCCAACACTGTATAAACAACAGAAGCCAAACATTGCTGCGTCTTAGCTTCTCGGTTCGAACTTGAAGAGTCAATGTTAACACGTTAAGAGCTTGACTCACCAAATACGAAGACAGCTTGGCAGCTGCGTTATGTGTTGCTTATGGATCGGCTTTGGCTGTCGGCAAGGAAACTAGATTGTGATTGAAGACATTCATGGCAACGGAGTCCTCGACGCTATGGTTAATCAGATATGTAGAGCTGCTTTGAAGGAAAGAATGTCTGTTTAGGTACTTTTATTGTATATATATGTATATACATATATCCTCCTGCAGACTCCCAAGTCCATCGGAAGTGTCTTGCGTAATGGGACTTATCAAGATGTCTCGTTATCAACAGGATCAATTGTAGATAGAAATAAATCAAGCTTTCTTCCTCGGATATAAGGATACTTAGGTATGGCTTTTTTACTGTGAATTTTGTTTAAACATTTTAATGTTTATCTAGAAAATTCTGTCAAGTCTTGTAATTTGGTAAGTGCAGTCCCCATTGGAGTCGACCGTTCTGATTTGATTGTGACTTTAATTTTTCGTTTGGGTTAATCTAATCCATTACATCTACCAAGAAATCAGTACTCTCAGATCTGTGGATATGCATGGAATTCTCTGTTTTACATAACTTTTGCACTTCGTTGACCTAGTTGGCAGCTAGGAGATTGACTGAGGCAGGTAAATAGAAGGCAGCAATGTGCCGTCGCTGTCATTTGAAAGTCACCTTCTTCAATATTTAGTTGTTTTCCTATGATAAAATCCGTTGATATGAGTCAACACAGCTATCTGTGGATATATCACGTTTTGAAGAAGCTTAGCCGAGTTCTCATAAGGAGAAATTGAGGAGCGCCATCCGTCCTAGTGTATTCCTTTTTATCTCTTTGTGTAGTTTTGGTATGTTGTATTGTTAGAGAGCAATATGGCAAGTTGCATATTCCAATTTCCAGCTGAGAGCCTGTTTATGTGATATATTAATGCCCATTTGTTGTAAAACGACAACAGTAAATCATGTTCAATCAATGGAGAGAGGCACCTGAATGTGTGTTAAGGATCAAAAAGTCATCAGGAGAGTTTTTGAAAGCGAGCCTGACAGTTTGTAAGTAACATCTTATATAGCTTTTACTTGTGAGTGGATCTACAAGTAGGTAACACATAGAACTTCAAATAAATTAGGCGTTTACATCTTAACCTGTTATCGGGGAAATCTTACTATAGCTTTCAATGCTAGAATTATGGAGAGCGTAATCAAAGTTGGATAAATTTAGAGGAAATTTTGGAATCTGATTTCTGAAATCACTTTAATACCATCTGAAATATAAATGCCTTAATTTCAATAGTCTTCTTAGTCCACAATCTGAAAGTAACTGTTCATTTGTAATCTGACAAAAGATGCATCTCTATTTTAAATCACCTTTCCTCTCGTAAACTTTCCTTTTATTTGGTACTAACCTACAAGACGTATGAGGGCGACAGAAGATTTAGGAGTTTACAATGCTTATACCCTGGTCCATCATTCCCAATTGTTGTTTTGTTTCCTTGTCATTGTATTCTGCTTTGAAAATCAAATAATAATGTTCAGCTTTCAAAAAACCATCTCTTAAATTAAGCAAGACTAACATTTCATCGTTAAACGTATATTATAAGAGATATCAATAGCATAAGTTAACAGAATCCTTAATGTAGGTGTAGCTACTCAGCATTGTACCACTCGAGAATACCATGGTTAACATTTTAAAGCTTCTAGGATTACATGGCATTTTCCAATTAGAAAGTGCATCCATGAGCTGTAGTAATATTCTGACGTAACTCTTTGCACAAACGGTTCTTAATTGATCTCGTCCCCTTTTATACGTCAGGACTTTTGTCAAAGTGAAATATGCTGGACGTATTTATTAGCTCTCAGTAACGCTGGAACAGACCTGTCCTATTTGTTATCATTTATCAGTCAACGTCACCCATAAACGGTGGTGTATTGGTAAATTTGTGGGGAGGGTAAAGCTGGAGTTTCAGATTTCCATAAGTATTTTAAAATTACAACTCTAGAATTCTACTTGGTTCTACGACTTCATAATGTGTATGTGTGTAATGTGTAAGGGTTCTACCGCAAAAAACACACAACTCTTCTGATGCAGAAAATAACTGGTACAGCATCTATTCTTTCAAATTATGTCTACCCTGTATTTTCCAACCATACAACATTGTCATGTGTATTTGTTTTAACCAGAAAAACGCTGTCTAGGCAAAACGTTAGGAGATATAACGGTCCTAATACCGAGTTACACCTCCGATACACCTTGTACCTCGAAATTTCTGAACTATCTAATTTTGTTGATCAGTCGATGTACTTGCATGGAAATTGGCTTTAAGTAAAATGTGCGTGATGCGGCAACTAAGCAAATCCGTGTAGTTATGTCAAATACCTTATGTGTGTCCCGTTGAGGGTCGCCTCTGGATTGGTTCAATCTTCTTGTCATCAAATATGGATGGCGGTCAAAAGAACTTGAAAGGATCCGTAGTTACTTGTCTAATTCAAATGCATAGGTTCCCCATATTTTAACTACATCAAAATAAGCTATGCTTTTCGAAGATCATAATTTAGCAATTTCTAATATAGCGTGCATATTCCGAAACCATGTACGGTAATCCCTTTACATGTTGGTTACGTGTGCTCTCTACAACTCAAGTTTGATTAGTTAATAGCGAGCCTAAAAGAAGTGATGCAAAGATTCAAACAGGATAACAGCTGCAGATTCATTTTTTGAAGATAATTCAAAGAAACACACCATCAAGAGATCGTTTTGTTTTGTAGAGGGAAAATTATTATGATGTCACCAAGAATGACCAGCATCGAATTGATCTCTAAACGAATCCACTAAATAGCACTAACATAACAATCCTGAGGTAAAAAGAGTACTGATGTACTGAGAAATTAAAATTAGGCGATTGGTGATCGGGAGTCTAGATCTCTTGTATATTACTTAATCTGGTCAAAACGATATCTTGAAAGGAGCCTCCGTGATTTAATCGATATCAAACTAAACATTGCGATACCTCTTCTATTGAACTTTACAGTAAACGTTTTTGGATAAACAGATCTCTTCCGATATGCTGACCTTCATCTTTTGTCATGTATGAGTTGGTTGTTCTCTTTATGCATAACTTCAAATTTCTATCAACAAATCATTAAAAGTATCAATGCAGAGTATCCTACTGCTTCCCGAACTCCACCTCTCCTCCATAATTCTTTTATCGCAAGTCCCTACGAAAAAGGGGACCCAAGGGGAAGCGTATTGAATTAAGTTTTGTCACTCCCACCATGACAATAAAATGTGTCAACATTGTAATAAATTACTAGTAGAAGTTTAACGTATTAAAATAAAAATTTGGTTCTCCTCCATAGTGTAAAATGTTCCTTCATAGCATTTTGCAGTTACTTACAGTGTGGCATATTAATCTAAATTAACTCGACTTGCCATTTTGAAGGACGGATTATTTTCAATATTTGTCATCTGATAACAGAAATCCATCCTAGTACATTTCATTTCATTAGGCGTTCTTCTCACTGACTAAGACTGACATTTTCCAGCGTAAAGAAATCTAAACTGAAGGTACATTTGCAAGGACATTGCCTTTTGTGTCTTGTAGTTGCCTTAGGCACTCCCCCGTCCAGTTTTCTTCTGCACCAAATACTTCAACTTTATTTTCCAGATAATCTTTGCCTATTGTCAGGACCCAAGGCTACATTTTTATTGTTTTCTTTCAAAGTACCTGTTTCAAATAACCCATCTGCTTTATTCATCAGTAGTAACACACCATAATGGTTTCAATATCTTGGCATGAGTCATTTATAGAATGAAATATTTTTATGGGAGGCGTTATATTGCAGATCAAGCATCGTGACTTTGTAAAACTCTCATCTCCCGATTAGCAGTTGACGTCATGTTGGTATGACCCTGCATTAACTCAAAACAGCTGTTACAATTCTTTGGTGTAAATTGCGCTTATTATTGCATTGCTCAAATCGATGCAATGTGATGAGCAAAAAAATGGAAATAAATTTTCAATTTATGGCCAACTTCTATCATCGGGTGTAAACCTTGAGACTGACAGGGCAGAAATAAAGATTGCTTTACATCTTTTTGGCTTCCCGTTAGGCCTTTCATAGATATTTGAATGATTGCGTGGTGACTGTTCTTGATTTTGGAATAAATGTCAGTGGTGATTGAAGAAACAGATCGAACGACGTCTTAATGACATTTTACAAATCGCTTGATTGAAGTGAAATTTTGATTAACTTACAATTGCAAAGAGTGACACTTTCTATTCGGGCCTTTTAGACAATCTGTCAAGCAAATATTCTAACCATGGGAATGCACTAAGTGTACATAGCTAATCCAATCATTTGGCATTGAGCTTAACGAAGATTAGAAATGACAAGTTATAATACAAACTATGAAATAATAGGTAGTCACTACATACGAAACAATACGTCTCTAAGTGGTTGCTTCCTTGCAGAATGTTAAGAATTTCTAATGCAAATATTATTTCGAGTCCAATGAGCTCTTTGAGGTGCTTGCAAGTTCATTTGTAAGCTGTTCCTGGTGCCATCATTGTTGGATGTTCTCGACCACAATGATGTAAAACAGGTGCTTGGAAATAGAGGGTATACAGTGCACGGAATTAGGATGCATGTCGTAGAACTTATCAATTCCGCTTTTCATTAATAACAGCTGGTGTTAACCACTATGCCGTTTAGTTGAGATCTGTTATGCGAGGTGTTGTACTACAGGATTTATGCCATTCTGGTAAGTGCACTTGAGATTAGTTACAGTTCCTGCCCAATTTTGTGATCACCTGATGACAAATATTTGATTCATTATCTTAGTCTTTGATGTTTAACACTGCTACGTGTATAATAAAGTTTTTGTTGGGTATTTATGGGTCTTTTCTACAACATATAAAATTGTCTGAAATGCACAATCAAGAGTAAAATATCATGATATCTGACAAAATGCAATTGTAATTTATTCATTGTAGAATTTAAGTCAAAAAACATTACGTTATCCAATTATTATTATTATCATTATTAACTAGAACTATTATTATTATTATTATTAACTAGAACTATTATTATTATTATTATTATTATTATTATTAACTAGAACTATTATTATTATTATCATTATTATTATTATTATTATTATGGTAGGTATGACTTGGTAGGAGACATGTACCATACCCATTCCTGTATACCTTATTTGTAAGTGAGTACTGGAATTGTAATGGCAGAAAGAGAATGAATAAATTGAAGTTTTAAAAATAATGTTAGAAGTTTCCAGCCTTGGCCTTGTCTCCAAAAATATTTCTGGGATAAAAAATTCCTGAAAAGATATAACTTAAATGCTGGCCGTATTCTGAGGAAATTCTCGAAAGCAGCTATACGGTCATCGCACTATATCTTTAACCGCCGTAACAAAGAGTGGCCCAGCCCCGAGGGTCTGTTGTTTTATTGAAGCTATTTTATATATACATTTTCCTTTCTTGCTAACCTCAACGTTGTAAGTTAGGTTTTTGTTTCGTTTTAATAACTCTGTTCGTTGTATCCTTCCATTAATCTCACTGTCCTGTTCAAAGTGATTGCAGCTGGTGAAAATAGTGCGAATTGTAAGTAGCGGAAAAGGGAAATAGCATATGTATACTCATATATACGTAATAAATAGCTATTAGATATTTATAGAGGAATGCCTCATTCACTGTAAAGTGCTTTTGAACAGGATTTCTAATTTCTCTAATTTATCTAATTTATCTAATATAACATCAAAGTAATTATCAAAATCGTATATGGATATATTAAAAGTCACTTAAAGCTGTATTTTCTAAAAGCTGAAATGTAAAAAGATCAACAGAGAAAAATAAAAACATTAATGAATCAGTAAAATTAGAACAAAACCACCAAAGTTGTTCAAAACGTAAATTTAAAAGAATTAAAATTTTCTGCCTGTCGAGTACAAGGATCTATTTTATTACACTCTTCCAAAAATACTAAGTCTGTCATGGATTAATTGTTTTAATACGTCTTGTGAACTGCATTAATCATTCTAACGCTACATAGACTTTCTTGAAACGTCATAACATTAGTTATTAGTATTATGTGTTGTTAGTAACTTGGGCTTGAATAACTGCCATGTTGAACAGCTGTCCTGTCAACGTTACAAGCACTATCCTATCTGATATTGCCAAGCAGTCGATTTATCATTTGGCAACACATGGTAATCCGGTATCATGCGTACTCTGTGTTCATAATTACTTTCTACACAGTAAATCATCATGAATACCTTTTTGTAATATTACAGCAGTTGTTCACTACACCTCCAATTAAATCCGAGCGCAATAACATTTCTCTGTTCAACATTTAAGAATGCACTATCTAACTCCCCTGCTCAATACACAGTCTTTACGTTCATTTGGCTTACTTTTATGTTCGTTTTGATCTTCCGCAGAATCGCTGGACATAACGGTAAAGCTTACTTAATTAGCTTAACCGTTTCATACCGAGAGTGGTGACTTTTTTTACCGTGAGCGTATAGCAACCCTTTGTACAGCGTGTATTTCTTTTTCGCGTAGAGACTGCTATTGTTATTATTGCCCCAATACAGCAGTTGCTAGGAGTGCTTCTCCATAAAAGTGAAGGTAGGAAATCGCTAGTTTCCCTTTTAAGATTTTGTGCGGCTTATTTGCCGCTCATAAGCTGGGTGGTAGTCGTCCCTTCTCATCGCTGTAGAGTTTGCTATCTTCATTCGCCAATCAACACTGTTCACCTTCCGTTGTATCACTGGCCTCGCATGACTAGGTCCTTGCCTGAAGTTAGCTACGGTTCCGGAAGTAGCCTTTCCATGATGTAAACATTTGAGACCAGAATTACCAAATTGTAGGATAAAGAAGAGGACTATGATTACTAGTGGCCGTGTGAACAACGTTATGTGGTACTTGAGTAAAAGGTACGGTAACCGTAAACCATGAAGACTCTCATAATTATCTAGGTCAGAATTAAAAAATGTTGTTTACTCGGCCCTTGTTCCTAATGTTGATACAAATTAAGGAAATAACACACGAAACAACATCTACAGGATGAACTTTCTACTATGGAACTCTATCTTGATAAAAAAAATTCCTTTGGCTCTGGAATCTTAATGCAGTGGGTAGCAAAAATGGACAATTTTACACAGCGATGTAAATTCTCTTTTTATCTCTTGTTTCTACTAGTAGTACATTATGTGCTACGCTTACAGAATGGAATCTCTCCTAAGTGCTAGTTGGACATCTTCTACAGAAAAACAGGCTGTAGTGGCAAACGTTTCTCAAAAGCGCAAGATAGTATTCCTCAGCAACAAACCTCCCTCTCCTTCAAAATATCAGCCAGTTATTGTAGATGCTAGTACGTTTATAGCTGAAAGAGTAATAAAGAATTTGTTTGCAAGATTAGAGGGCTACAAGGAATACAGATAACATAAACTATTGTGGATTAAAGATGATAAAATAATGAGTGTAGTCAGGGCTCGCGACTTTTAGTTTATGAGAGGCGTTGCTATATAACCTTTGCTATCAGACATTCAGACCATATCATAAAGCAGAAGCAACAATTAATGTTGGCAAATAAAGTATGACGACCGTCACGGTAATTTGATAGATAACGATACCTTACAACAGTGTTAGAGACTGGCAACGTTTAAAAACCATATGAATCAATTGTTTTGAAGCCAAATGAAGTCATACAGACTCTGCAAAGTACCTGTGTATTACAGCCCAACAAAGCAGAGTAAGGTATCAGATTGATTTGCGGATATCAGATAAATACAATTGGCTCAGCGTAACCTATTTTCAGGATTGCGAAAAACAACATTCGTGGGATCAGAGAAGTGAATAGGCAGATTGATAGATAAGCAAAAAAAAGGGTAAAGATATAACTCCTCTACATATTTCTATTCCTTTGTAATTTTCTTGTTTCTCTGATTTACAATTCCATCTCATTTTATAAATCTTTTCAGGCTACACCTCTGAACTCAGAGCACTTAGTCTGAACTCGGAAGGCCTTAAACATACACTGGAGCGGCAGAACACCAAACCATCAACTCTATGGCAGACTACCCGCTCTTAGTCACAAAATAGCATCGTACAGACCTCAGCCCCTGGGCCACTGCTACCGTCATCCAGAGCTGATTGTGTTGTGCTATGGAAGCCCACACATGGCCATGGTGGGTGTGGAAGACCCAGAGTATTCATTATTGACACTGGGGATATATTAAGGGCACTTTATTGAATGGAGACACAAGAACGATTGACACTAAAGAGCTCACTGCACTGATAACTGACTGGACGATATGTAATGGGCGACTAGTTGATCGGTTGTGAGCGATGCAGTAGTGCACAGTAGGCTGGACTCATAACATCTTCTGATGGTCTATAGTAGTGTGATTTCTCTTTCAGTAGTCCTTTTTAATTTTTTGTGGAGTCCCAGTGATGGCTCTTCCTCGGCTTTAGCATTCTCGGAAATAGCAATATACGACATCTGTAACAAGCCTGGCTAACACATTTTTAAATCATCCAGAATATTTGTCCCCTTCTCTTTATGACATTTGTCACGATAACCTTAGAAATGCACAAAGACAATTGCAAGGTATCATCCTAGATTACTGATTTTGAACAAATGCGATTTTCATGCCGAGGGTTGAGGAACGTCTTGTAGGTCAACAGATGTGAAAGGAGCATATTCATTAGATGCAATGACCTTACGACAACTTGTTATTTTGGTGCCATAGTAATACACAGAGTTTATTTAATCACGAAGAAATACAAATGGAGTATTATTTAGTGCTGGCAATGTCTTTAAGCTTTGATGTTAGATCGGAAGCACGTGGCACATGTCTCAAAAGATCTTTATATTTTTGAGATTGAAGTGAAGCAAAGATGAATTCCGTGTTATCACAGAGATTGTTTTCTGAAGGTCGGGTTTGTTTCAAATGCTACTTACGTACCGGTTACTGGGCATGTCGATTGTACCATCTACTATAGCCCATAAGGAACCATTGAAAAGAATTGAAGTATTTAGGGGAAGGATCGGAAGGACCATATATGTAAAAGATATGTAGATCAATGAAACAGCAAATAACTATCTCTGTTTTCTTGTCTTATTCCATATATCAAAATTTACAACACAAAATTGCACAACGTTTCTGCTGACTAAAAATACGTCAATAAGAGGTAACAACTCAAAACGAGGCAATGGCTAAATGGTCTTACAGGTATTAGATGCTCAAAGATATATAATATAATTCCGCATGATACGCTTTGCCAAATTCAGGTTTGCATTCCGTTTCAAAAATAAAGTACTATATTCAAACTTGTACATAAAGCTCTTTGATCTAGCTGCAACCAATCTGACTTTTGTGATAAACCGAGGTAAAATAGACAGTTCATAAACTATTTAACTGATTTTCATGCATGGCTCATAGCGCCAACTTTACTATTCAAATTGAAATATCAAATTTACTATACTATATAAGACGATAGGTTATCTGGCTCAATCTTTTTAGCACCCCTTTACGAACATGTATGGTTACTGTAGCTTTGTGAGTAACTCTGTATCTATGCCTAGCACCAATGACTTGATACGTTTTTCCTTTATTTGCATTTAACCATACTTTACACTGATACTTGTCATTTTTCGTATACTGTTCAACTGTTATTATCGCTGCATTCAAGTAAGGAAGGTCTCCTTTCACATTGTTACATTCTAGAGTAGCAATCAGGTTCGAAAAGACGTTTTAATGTGTTCAGTGAGTAGTCTTGTGTGGAATGTTGTAAGCTTTATTGGGGCTCTTCGCACATTACATAAAGATTGACAGAATTTCAGTGTCTTTTGTTACCAAGGATCCAATAGGCGATTTTATTGAAGCTGCTGTGAACGTTTCTGTAGATATAAAATTCTCATACTTTGGATGGATTTTGTGTCTTCAAAGGGATGTTTCTGGATGGTCTTCTATGGTCCTGAGACCATCTCTCTTTTAGTTAGCATGATTTGATGGCATCACGAGCTAGGCGCGATTTAAGACAGTAAATCACGGTGTAAACACTTATGGTAAGAGAGGTTCTTAACAGTCGTGAGCCGGACTCACAAAACTTAGTTATTATTCTTAATGGTAATTTTTATTAAACATATTTGCTTGTAGAAATTGTTGCTAAACAGCAACGTTTTAGCCTAAAATTGAAGATCATTGTTGTTTAGCTGGATTTGACTTCGATATCATTCAAACTATTCTAGCATGCCGGCTTTCTACATTTAAAGGTAGTCGCATTCCTTTACGTTCTTATAGGTGATTTTGTGGTCATCCAGATATTTCTATATCTCTCTGACATGATTTACTCTTTAGCCTTACCATCAGAAAGAAGGCTAAATCGATGTTTGATTACAACGCCTGTTGCTTCTTAAGAAAGTCCTAAAGGTAGTGGCACGAGGAAGAGAGTATGCTGTAACTCCCCACAGATTTTTCTGGCCAGGCTGTTGAGACTTTTGAATGATTTTTCCTTCCCTTTATATTTAGTTCACACCGATGTCTAGCGCGTGTAAGAATGTAGTTGCAATAAATCTGTTGAAAGATTAGGTAGAAGCTTACATTTCTCTAGAAAGATCCAAGTAATGACTTGAACAATCCTAGGTAGTCTCATCGTCCTCAAAGCATCTATCTTCAAACTTTGTCAATTTTCTCTTTCGAGGGCTGGTTAAGCAAGCAATTAAATCTTAATGTAGAAATTTACGCTTGTGCAAACTCCACTAAAAACCCTTGGCTTTAAGATCTTGTAGCAGTCGTGGCATATTTCTTAGATGATCACCTGCGTTTAATTTCACTGACCGGAATGTTGTTGAGCTAAACTGCAAAGACATTAGACTACAGCATTGGGTAGATCTTTCGGCAGTTGCTCAACAAACTGCACAAGGTACTTATGCGGTTCTTTAAAGATGCTTTGCCGTATCTTACAATTATCTCTGCTATGTTACCAGTTGTGATGCCTGGAATATTAAATATTTGTATATTCTTCCGATATATTAGAACTTACGCTGTTGGAATTAGTTGTCGATGCGTTTGCAGCTGCAGATTGGCTGTCTGAGAGTGGTCTCCACTCGCTCGTTCGTCGGCTTCTTATCCCAGGATAGCTTAGGTTTCCTTACAGGTATGACAATGCTCCCACAGTAAAAAGACTGCACTGTATTTCAGAGTCCTTCAGCAACTTTCAGCATTATGGGAGTTTCCAGGTGCTCCTCGATGACGATAAACACTTGTTTAAAACTTTAAAATATTGGCTCAGCCTCCCGTTTGAGCATAGCGTCAAGCTTAATGTACTTCATATACTTTATTTTATGTTTCCACTGTTCATCGCTGCATAGCCCTTAGATTTTAGCAGGAATACCTCATCAGTCTTTAATCTCTCAGAAATGACTTAGGTGGGTGTTGAACGGCTGATAATGAAAGTAAAATTTTGAAAATTGTCAACATCATATGCAGCATCTCGCTTACTATTCGTATTATTACTTGTAAGTCAGGAGTTGCGGTTATTATCAACCAGATATTGTATTCCTTATAGGAATCCATTTTTGGTGTCTATTATATAAATATTCTCAATAAGGGCATCAAGTAGCTGTATGCTGAACCAGTTTGTTTCACGATGCTGTGACTAAATTTACAATTGTAGCTGATAACAGTATTGACTGATTGGTGTCGACAAATCTCGTTGACTGGCTGTCTAAATGAACGTTGAAGTGTTACTGTTGGTGCAGGAAAACGGTTGCGTTCGAGTCCTCCCAGGGCACTACAAGATTTATCATAGGGTCTATGTGAATTTGAAGCTATGTAAGGTGCTTATTCCTAGCCTTCCATTCTTCCTATATTGGTATTTGTTGATCCCTCATGTGCAGCTGTTATTGCAACAATTGTCTGCTTGTTGTCATCTTCTGTTTGCATTTGTTATTGCCGCATCTGCTTACATTCTTGAATCGTTCCCAATCTTTCTCTCCATCTCCATCTGTACCCAATGCTGCTAAATATGTAACTGTTGCTCGTTAGCAGCCTTCCTCTATTCCTCAATCTGGATCTGTTGTTTGTACGTCTGTTGTTGCTGTTGCAATAGTTACTTTTTTGCAGCCTTCCTCTATTCCTCAATCTGGATCTGTTGTTTGTATGTCAGTTGTTGCTGTTGCAATAGTTGCTCGTTTGCAGCCTTCCTCTATTCCTCAATCTGGATCTGTTGTTTGTACGTCTGTTGTTGCTGTTGCAATAGTTGCTCGTTTGCAGCCTTCCTCTATTCCTCAATCTGGATCTGTTGTTAGTACATCTGTTGTTGCTGTTGCAATAGTTACTTTTTTGCAGCCTTCCTCTGTTTCTTGATTGGCATCTTTTGTTTTTTATCTGCTATAGCTGTTGCAACAATATGTTTATGGCCTTCCTTTCCTCTTCCGTCTCTGTCTGTAGTTGTAGTCTGCCTGACGCTGCTGAAGTTGGATTAACTTTGATATTTCTTACTTCTGAACTCTTAACCACAGGTCCTATTAATTGGTTGCATCTCTCACAGAAGGCAAGTGATAACCACTGCAGCGTAAGGAATGAATATCTTTCTTGCTCAACCAGTTCTTTATACACAAGCTGTTTGCCGTTTGTGCACATATTTACATCCTGTAAATGGACATCTCCGTATTAAGTGACAGTCATTGATTTCCAAGAACGTGTTATTTATAGTTGTTTATAGAGAACTGTTAACAACTATATAATAGTAGATCATCAGCTAGGTGTAAATTGATAACTATAGATGATGCGTGCATACCATGAGAAAAAATACAGCAATAAACGTTGTATTCTATTAATATTTTCGTAATTAAATTTGATAGTTGGTATGCAGTGCTTAGTATCTAAGATTTATGCTCTTCCTAATCTTCAGAATCCATCTATCATTTACATTTGACCAATGCATAAGAAACAAGATGAAATGAAGTGAAAAAGAGCAATTCAGTCTTCGACGTTGAGTACAAGAGGCAAACTAAACAGTCTGAAAAGTTTGATGCATCCTAGAATGTCAGCCCAAATATTCAACATTGCTGGTGCAGTATCCTTAGGACAAAATACTTACAATGTCTACCTCAGAGCTTTTTAGTGGTAGGTAAAAAGTATTTTGTTTACCAAGTATGTATTTTAGGGGTTTTTATCAAAATTTTACGTACCAACTCTTAACGCAAGAAATTTTTCAAAAGGGTTAAAGTGCTTAAGTTTAATGCATTTGGTTTATAGAGGCATCTCTGTCAAATAAACAAGTCTGATAGGGGATGCTTTTTGCGTACACGGTACCATAAATTCCAATTAATAACGGCCATATCAGGGGGCTAATATTAGCAATGTTTGATATATATTAAAACTTAGCCTCAATATTCATAAATTGTAAACTCATAGCAATTCTACTAGTAATATCGCTTACAAAGTACGAGAATTCTTACTGCCAACTTTTGTTCTAACTTTTAGTATCAGGTAGCAACGGGATAGCCCATCAGATGAACAGAATTTTAGGATTCAGATTAACTCACTGTTCAACCTCAGCTTCAATTGCAAGACGTGAATACGGTAATGATGCTTAAAGGTTATTGTCTTCCTCTTGGAATACACGTATGCGACACGTATGCGTACAATATACTATAAGCGTACGCCCTGCTAAATTTTAACACGGAACCTTAAGTAATTTGGTATTTTACTTAAGAAAAAACTTAGATGAAGTTACGAGTGGCTTTCATTTTCATTCTTCCAGTTTTCTATCATTGCCTACATGTCCACTAGGCAGCTGTGGCCTTGAAATATTATAGTAACTGAACATGTTCCTCCTTCCTTAGGAATTTCTTTCAAATCTATGACTACCGTGTACACCAAACTTAAATTAATTAGGCATGTTGAATCAATGCTCAAATTTATAGTTTAAGGCGCCGGATACATAAAATTACTTTAGTTTCTTAACCTATTACTATCCAAAGCTCAGTTTCTCAGGGCGGAAATTAAAATATTCAAGGTGCTGGAAATCAATATCTGCTCCTCTTCTCTGTAAAGACATTTGAAAAATGAACGAGTACGACATACGTTTAACTGCATCATAGTGATGTAAACGTAAGCATTGGGTATGCATCTAGTACACGTTTTTATTGGAAGATGTCTACCCTTTCCCCCTAGATTTCTATCATTTAGTTTCCTAGACCATAATGTCACGCTTTTTTTTGTCATGCCCTGGCAAATTTTATGAGCAAATGATCGAGAGCCAGCAGGACTGATTTTCATTAGCTCATGAAAGGAGGGGTTTTAATAATCTGTCTATCCTACAAAAGCTACGATCATTGTTACAGAGGTTTCCAAGGAAGCAGATGTCTTCTATTTTCTCACTAATATTACAAATATCTTTAGATGATAATTTAGTGATACTAAAATATTTTAAGAGGATTTCATTACCTAAGAAATAAGATGGCCCCTGTTCAAATTTCAAAGGTCGATTTTCTGTTTAATCTTGTTTTTTACCTTAAGCTGATTGATTTCATATCTTCCTCTGCTTTTTCTCGGTAAACAAGTGGTCTGCTGACATGTCTAGCTTGGTTGTTTGCTTCATCCAAACTTCTCTTATAAAATTTGCTCATTAATGATTGTTTCCTAGTCACAACAACTTCGCGCCGATATTGTATCGGAGCCAGGTCACAAGCCTACTCGATAAATCGATAACAATCCTTCACTAGGGAACCGAATGTGTATGATTCAAGAGTGCCAGCGGGGATGGGTGAACGATGATTGCACAGTTGACCTCCTAGATATCTATTGAAGCAGCACAGTTTTCGACCCTGTGCATACGACCAGATTTTAACATAATAATAAAATGTATGATAGTGACCTTCCAGCAGCGGTCAAATCTGTGGAGCACGTTGGCATTCTAATGACTGCAGTATTACATATGAATGAGTGTCTTTAATACAAGATTAAGTAAGAACTATTTTCTCATCTATGCAAAGTCCTTGCCTATACATGAGGCTTGCATAACATGATATGCAGGTTTCCAAAGTCAGTTGGAAGGCGCTTAGATGTAAACAGATGTTTTTGCAAGATGTAGAAGACAGTGGACACATGTTTCAGTTGTAAGTCATGTTGATATTAAGATAGAAAGAAGGCAGAAGACGCTGGGAGTATTTGAGGAAGCTAGCATATGACAATTTGGGTATCAAATTTAGAATACAAGAAGCAATGTAGGAGCTTTACGGTAACTTTGAGCTAGTGCATAGACAAAAAAGCAATTATTTAAGAGCAAATGATTCAAAAAAATCTCGTACACTTTGAGAAAAATCACAAAAGACAGCTAGAAGATGATAAAGTTATCAAAAAACCCTAACAACAATCGTAAAAATTGCGTAAACAATTTGGATGGCAACTTTTCTCTTAGAAATTACCGTTAGTTGGTCAGTCAACATGTTTCTTCTAGTTCAACAAGCTGTAGTCAATTGGTAGATAAGTTATATCACAATACCTTTATTTGAATAGGATATCAAAGATAAACTAAAGTTATTCTTCCTTGTTGAATACAAAACAGCTTCTGAATATACACGACAAATATTTCGAAAACGTACCACTAAAAATACGTACATTTGTATCTTTACAGCAGCAATTTGATGCTTAGTGATACTTATAATTTTCGACGAAAAATTAAAAGCAATGAAGAAGTCAAGATATTAGGAATGACTGCACCAAGCAAGAGAGTAGTAGATCTACGGCCCGAGCATTTTTGCTTCATCCACATTGCAGATGTTTGCTTTATTTTTGTGCACTCTGAGAGCGTAACATTTTCTATAGATTGATATCTAGGCACTCCTTTGAAACAACAACTCAAGCGCCGACCGCTTAAAAGTCCTTTAATTATTTTTATGATGCATTTAACCTGATCGGTGGGTGGATAATAATGGAATAATCTTAATAAGCAGGTATTTAAGGCATTAAGACCCATACGTCATATAGTAGTGGGAGATAATTGATAGGTATAAGTGTCCATTGATGAAAATTTTTTGCAGGTGAGTATAATCAGAACGTTCAAGAATTTTTTTAAAAAAGGGAAGTGAGAAAAGCCAACAGAAACAAAAACTATCCATAGTTACTCGAAGCTGATATGCTTTGAAGAAAATAAATATTTACTTCGTAATTTTGTGTTAAATTAAGAAGAGGTAAGAACAGTCAAGCAAGTCATGAAAAAGGACAGAGAATCTACAGATAGAAGGGTGATTTCTGAAATTTTATGTAACATACTATTTTTCAAACAATGCAATACCAAAGTAAAGGACTTTGGAGTCAAAGATTATTACATGTTGTGCTCTCTTAATATTGTTTTACCAAATGAATCTATGTAGCCTATGAAATCGATTCTCTATACGTCTACATCTTGCAGAGGTAAATGTAATCGGAGACAAAGTCACCTTTGCACGGGAATCAAGAATAGAGTTTTTGCTTAAAAATTTCGGAACGTGCTGCAGAGGGCACGTCAACGGGAGATAGATAACTATAGAATTAATTTTCAATTTTCTAACTCCAATAATTATTCATCATTGGAATGTAGCAAATGGGTAACGGGTAAGAGGATAATGACTATCTTTTAAAGTAATATGGAAAGCCTTGTTTGATGGACTTTTACAGGAATGATACTACTTTGAAAGTTAAAAACGTAAGACTTTTTTGTCAATTAGTTCATAAAATTGACAACTTCCTCAATTTTCAATGGTGTAAAACATAGACTTGCAGTTCAGTTAGTTCATGTAGCAAATTGATGAATCAAGACGCTGTGATAGCGTGTGTCATTAGTTTGAATTACAAGGGTGACTGCATTCACTGAAGCATATTTCAAGCTCGTATTTTATTACTTCATAGGTCTATCCAGAAATCCATAGATGTTTAAGACATCATTTTTATTACTTGATGTTTATCAATGTCAAGCACCAGTTATGGTAGCTGTCCTTATAAAGTTATGCCGAAATCTATTTGACATCGTTTTATTGTTTGACCATGGCCCAGTACAAACTGCGTTGGATTCCGCGGAGACGATTACAGAAAGCACAAGAAACTTTTCATGAAGATTGTGAATGAGAAATGCGCTTAACCGAAAAATGGTAGATATTTTTTATAATTTCATAGTTTATTTAGCCTTTTGGTTGACTCCCTTTATCTTTTCTTCATGTATCTACTTTTCCTAAAGTATCCATGTAGTTAGTTCCACGCTTCGAAGCGTTACCAATGCTATATCATGTAAGAGGGTTAGACAGTTTAATGTAAAAGTTTACCGTGAATACACAATTATGTGAATGGAAAATCTACCTCCTGTGTTCTACTTAGTGCTATAATTATCATTCTTGTTCGACTTTGGATGTCAAATTATAACTATAACATGGTTTCATTCTTTTTGAAGAAAGCCACCTATTTCCTGCTACTTCCAACCATTGCGGCATATCTCTGTCATGCTTTTATATGTTCTGCTATTATTTTCTTTCCATGACCCTCCAAGATAATAAAACTAAGTCACTGATGACCCCAATCCAACTTCCTGTACTATTTTATATCGCTTTACCCATACCCCATTGTTATATTTACAATACCCGTAGATATGTTGTTAGAAGCAGCCATTTACTGATTCCTGATGTACGTAAAATGTCCAAATGACAATGCAAACAGCAACTGTGAAGGAGTGTCATGCAAACAGGCTTGCTAAACAACTGGTCATGTTAAAAGTTATGGAGCGGCGACGTTTGAATTACGGCCTTTCCCCAAGTATGTACTAACTAAATAGTTTGGAAAGTATTCAAACTAATCGAGTAGTGTATCGTCAAGATGACGTCAAATATACCAATGTTTACGGTTTAGGAATATAAAAACCCAGGCAAAAATTCTAATGGTCAAAGACATATTGAGTCAAAAATTCGTCATAGATTTACCGCAAATGATTTAATCAAGCTTTCGATGCAATATCTTACATTATCATCAGGAAAATGATCACAGGTTTACCAATGACCAATGTTTATTAAGATGCTGGAAATGTCTCAGAACATACTGAGAATCCTGCTCTGTCATGTCGATTGCTCCAATCAGCACTCTTGTTACTATGGGGTCACATTGTACAATAGCTCACCTACCAAATGCTGCCAAATCATTTCTCGATTGTGTTGGCGTCGTGTAGCGTAGTAAAGTTGCTAAAAATAGAAATTTTCTCAAACATTCAAGGTAGATTTGAGGCCAGTTAGGGAGATCGCTTAGGCGATGGAGGATACCAAAGGTACATTTTTCTTCGAAATTTGATCAAATATACATTGGCAACTATTTAAAAATATGTATTGTTTTATTAATTAATTTTTTTGATAAGCTCTAAATCTGTTATCTGCTAACGTTATCAAAGAAGTCGACCTTTTCTTTGCTGTAATATGCCATTTGAATTCTATAATGTTTATCATAACAACTCATTTTATGAAATGAAGTCAGGACCTCGCTGAGACTTAAATGCCAGGATATTTACTTTTCTTCCTCAGAAACATAACCAATAAAGCTAATTACACTGAATACTATCTTTTAATTGCAACAGACATGGTCAAATCTGGCATCGTTGTAAATACGTTTTCATAATCTACGTATAAAATCATTGTTGCCAGATTGTGTGAAAGGAGATTTATTGTTTGCGAATTTTTAATTTAATGACTAGGAGGCAAAACGGCGATTTTTTTGCCCAAAATGTTCTGCGGTGGGTGCCTCTGTTTACAAATCGGAATTGTGGTCCACCCAAGCACCGTGTTAAGAAGCATGTCAACCTTTTGCCGTTATCAAGTGCCAGCATCTTCAATTTTAAAGATAAAGTTATTTTTCTTTAACGAATACTTCCATACTTAAATAAGAAATGTTCCTCGAGTTACTAGCATTAAAACATTTGCCACTCGATATGCTCGATTAAGATGGTAAGGACATTTGCGACGTAGAGAAGAAGACGGCGGCCTGGGAAGAGCGCTCGCGTGGGAAGCATCTGGGAGAAGGCCTCCGGGAAGACCAAAGAATGCCTGGTTGAGGAAGGTACATGAGAACAAAAGAGTTCATGGAGTGAAAGAGCGGGAGGTCTTGGATAGAATCGGACGAAGAGCTCTATCAGATCATCAAATCTCATGAAACGGAGAAGAAGAAATTAAACGGAGGCAGAAGGAGTAAGAAACAGTTGCAGGTCTATTTTTCTCCCCACTCCGCCAGTCCTATAAATATCAGAGTAACCCAGCCTGGAGAGGGTTTGTAGATGCCATCATGGGGAAACACAAAGTGCAAGATAAAAAGTGATTAAACTAAGAAAAATGTTTGAAAATTGGGCCTTGTATTTGTAGATCGATTTTCATCTATGTACCACTGTCAGCACAAGTACAAATACATACATCTATTTACCAGATTTTTCTATAGCTGGTAAACTACGTTACTCTTTTATTCCTATACCTTACCACCACCAAGATAAAATCCCAATATACCTCCCCAGATAATATCCTTGCTACAGTCGTGTTCTGACGGCATGGCTGGAAAGCTGGAAATAAACAGGAATGAATAAATTTTTGTATTTACATTACATACATGAGCCCGCTCTCATTCATAACATCAATTGAAATGGATTTAGTTTCAGCTTCTCGTTTTACGAAGAATCAAAGATTGAAATTGAGTTCTGATAATTCTAAGAAAGGTCTTCCCAATAGGACATACCTTTCATACCGCAAATTAGCACGAACCGTTTGACCATTGGCTCATCAGCAATCAGCAAGAAGGCCTGTTTTCTTTGGATTGAGGTATCTAATATTCATCAATGGGAGAGAAAACACAGCAGACATGTCAAAGCATGCAGAAATGCAGGATGAAGGATCATACTAGTATCGTTCATCGCATAGTGATGCAACTTGTGCCTGAGAAGATGATAAAGAAGGAACTGTATTTGTAAATCAGAGACTAAAGGGTATTTCACAACAGCCGCCAATTGATTGCATTGGATGCAGGCACTACACATGCGCAATTAAGTATGCCACATATTCTAGATTTATCAGAGATTATTCAGCAAACAAAGTTTTTTACATGAGGTTTAATTGAGAGGACGTCCTCGAAGAGCTTAATCAAGGGGCTTTCTCAGGGGTCGGAGTTTATTACGCAGATTTATAACAAAGTGGAGTCCTACTTAAAATCCTAACTGATCGATCAATAGTAGAAATAATCAAGCTTTCTTTTTCTTAAATCTTAAAGCTATTCAGTAACATGACTTAGCCGGAGATCATCATCTCGAGGAACTGGTCTTATTCTCCAAAGAACGTTTAATGTAATATACGCTCAAAGATTCCCTTCGTGAGGTTTTACACGGGGTGGTGGAGAAAATGAAACACAATATTTTCATTAAGCAAGATTTTTCATAGTGATCTATTTAAGTGGTGGCCATTCGAAAGTGGGGGATAAATCAAGGACTTATAGTATTCACAAAGAGTTTATGGGGGATACACAATAGACCAATAGGACAAGAGCATGTACTTAAACGGAAAGAGACATAAGGCTCAAAGTTTCTAAAATAATAAAAAATAGAAAACGGACAAAAACTAACAAGGCAAAAACGTCAGTGAAAAACCAAAAGCTGATTACAGTAATGAAAAAACTAAAAATTAACAGGAAGACAAAAATCACTGGAGCTCAAGAAACACTATTTTTAATCGACAACAAAGGCAAATCATTACAAAGTGTCAATAAAAGTGGTTCCTAAGGACGTACAAGTGTGCAAGGAAAAGATAGAAATGTGAATGATGTCTTTGATACACAAAGAACAGGATGCACTTTAAATAGTAGTTGAAGAAGAGATGCCTTAACATTTTGATACCATTTCAGTAGTAGACTAAACAATAAATCAGTAATTTAAAAGAGCAGTTATTGCAAAAGTTAACCAATTAAAACCCAACTTTTTTTACTTTAATAGTCTCTAGTTAGTTCAGTCACTTGCAGTATTCAATGCAGGAGAAATGTTATTTGTGCACGTTTTAGACATTAGGGTTCTTTAAGATGGGAAAACAAATATGTTGAGTGCAGTAGACACAAATGGGTACATTGAAAACGATAGGAAAATGTTCTATGGCTGATGACAAAAAATATGTTCATAAAAGGAAATAATGCTAGTGAACGTATTACCAAGATAGAGAATGGTTTGTAATATGTACCATCTTTTGCTTAGTAAGGGCAATGTTTTGCAATTAGGGGAGGGGGGGGCAAAGGGGAATCGTCATCCCCGTTACTGATCGTTTTACTCATCACATACTTTGATACAAGGTAGTCCATTATACTTCATTCTGTGCCGTTTACGTTTTCTTTGTCAGATTGGTTTCTCCTGCTATCTATAGCGATATTAGTGCGATGCCATTTCTTTCTGTAAAGGAACTGTATCGTACTGCACATCTATGTTATAACATTTGCCCGACATACTGAATTCTCACTATTTCAGAATCATTGCTTCTGCTCGTCACTCCATCCGTCACCCGCAACCAATGTTCTCTGATTAGAAGTCGATAATAAAACACTATTTGGCTAAGTTTTTTTCATATTTTTTCAGGAATATGTAACTGTGGACGAGCAGGGGAGGGGAACTCATCCCCACAGACAAAATTAGTCCGGGCGCCAATGCGTCCAATCCTCCACCAATTGACATTGACATCTAACTCTATGGAATTGTCGATACCAGCCTCTCTCTGCCACAATACTGGACCAAGGAAGCACAGTCATCAGCCAATCAACTTGTCCAAAGCCCATTGAAAGCTAGAAAGCGTCTTTGAGAAGACGAGATTTGATATGAAATTTGAAAAGGTACTGAACAAATATTGAATGTAATTGTTAGGTTTCTTGCGCGCGATTCTAGGAATCTGTATAGCGATAAACCTATCACAAAGAATGATCCGCAAAGCGAACTATATCGCGTAGTTACATTCTCCTGTTACGCTAAGACATTCGTGATCTTACATATCTTCTCCTAACATGTATCCTTGACAGAATATAACGGAACATTACTAAAATATCTTTCTATCATAAGGATTTAAAACGACTTAGAACTACAACACCCAACAAAGTCATTTCTGAACCTCGCTATCATGCAGAGATTCCTGCGTCAATGCTTTAGAGTGCTCTTGCGAAACAGGAACAACCGTTTCATCAGGAAGATAACTGCTTGTGACGTATCGCATTCATTTAACATGTATTTTGGAATGACCATAATATAACCATGACAATTTTATAACTCAAGGCTGCAAGTATGTTGCCATCCATAGATCAGAGGTTCGCTTTTAGCTCTGTAGAAAACATGTTCATTTTATAATACAATCGCCTATCTGTCATAGTGGAGAAACAAGGGTCAGGATCACTCCCCTTTCAGTATATGTAAAATGTAGTCTGTTGTCGAGAGCTTGATTTTTACAAAATTCTTTAACTTTAGGCTCAACGGTCATACAGATGTGGTTGTAAAACACAAGAAGATTACTACACAGATTGCTTCGTGAAGCTTCTTATTCAAATCTCAAGGAATAATAAGATTAGACAATGAGGCCAGACGTCATCTTGATATGGAGAGGACGTTGTGCTGATAGCATAAGCGTACAAGCTTGAGGGACCGGGGGTTGCAGCTCGCCAAAAGTTTGGCAAAATAATTATCACCGAGGAATAATAAATTCTCTGCCCTTCCATGTGTAACAAGTGCTTTTTATCGTAATGTTATGATATTGAAGTTTAATCTTGTCAAAACAGAATATCTGTACACGATCATGAGGCGTGATTCAGTATCAGCTTTGTTTTTCGATGTTTTCTGATATTCAGTCGATAATTAAAACCCTCACTTGCTAGTTTTGTTTATAATGGTTGTGGAAAATCCAAGTGGGGTAACAAATACGTCAGCCAACACCCCCTTAAAATGCTCCTTACATCTAATTATAGTCTCTTTATACACAATTAAAATCTATTAGGATAGTGATAACGCACGGGGTATTTTTTGAGCCCCAAAGCAGCTCACCCCCACAATAAATGCATTTCATGATAGGGCACAGCCTGAGGTTTTGGTGACTGTAGAGGAACTCTTTTAGTACCATTACTTTCAAATTCACTCAAATTCATGGTAGCCTGTAACAGGCAGGATCCATATACCACAAATTTGTTAGACTATTATTGGTGGGACGCAAAAATTTATTTGGGACAAAAATTTGAAAATTGACTAAGTGGAGGGCCAGACACGATCTCAAATATTGTTGAGTGCTGATCATATTTAGGTTGACATGATTAACTAGCAAAGTGCAACATAAACTATGCTGTCAATCAGCATGAAGAGTTAACCAATACTGGGAGTTTACTTGTTTTAAGCAAACGTTGTGTTGCATCTCCTCTGTGTGATAAATTGATCTTCTCAAATGCAGACTACAACAAGGTAGGTAGACCCGAGTATGGTTGAAGCCAACACATGTGTCTATTTGATTTGTCTGTGGATGCCAAATGCAATCGTGATGATAAATACCTCCCAAATATCAAATAATAAAAGTAGACCTTAGAAACATGTTTAGACTTATAGTTAGACTTTTCCAACTGATTGAGCCATCGAAGTTATGTTTGCGAGAAATAGCAAAGTTGTTTTTTTTGGGCTTTGACAGAAGTAAATGTTTCCAATTCTATCCGAATCCAGGGTTGGGTTGTTTGGAACACATTTATAGTCGAAAACCTTCACCTGTTCTTCCAAACAGCAACAATAAGTTCATCAAACTTTTGCCTGTCAACATTGATTGCAGTGGAGCAGGTCTAGACGATTAAACATGGCGAAAGTGGATATTTACTGACAATACTCATCAGCTGTTGTTCTGAGTTTGAATTGATTTGACATAAAAGATTACAATTTTAATTTGCTTGGACGTTATGAGTATTAAGTTGAGGCCACCTTTTATTTGCGTGTTGACTACGTAGTCGCATTTTACTCTTTATCTCCCAAAGGTTAATACGATAATGCAGGTCTGGCATATCTTTCAAGGACTACAGGACAATGCACAGTATGTGGGGCCTACAGACGTTTGATACAATAGATTAGACGGTTGTAAGAACAGCAGATTATTCTCTGAATGTATTTGCCATCTGTGAGATATTGATAAACATGGACGGTTCTGCGTCTGACTCAGGGGGTCAATTGCCTAGTTTTTGCTGAAAAGATACGTGCAGAAGCTAAGATGTTGTTGTTTACCAATGTAAGTATACAATCTCCGGTATACAAGTTTACAGGGACGGCCGCAGGTGTTAACATTACAAGGGCAAGAAAGAACAATTATCAAAGTTTTGTTAATATAATTTTTTACTGTCCTTGAAGAGTATTGAGGAGGCATGAAGGCGCACCTTGAAATAATATTTATCAGGTTGGAAAGTTACAGACTATCAAATGGTCAGAAAAACTGCCTAAATGTTTATTTATATGGCGTTTTCCCAACTGTCTTCAAAAGTATGCAAACAGATGGTTATTCACCTAATGCTCCAGTCTTCCTCTTAGACTAGTAATTAAAATCGGACTTACAGTTGTGGCTGTCGCTTGTAATTCTAAGACAAGAGTACTATACTTTACTTCAATATTGCTTGACGATATTGTTAAAATCCCGTACTTAAACATAAACACCAGAAGTTTCAATTGGTGAAAAACTCATTACTGCCATCAAAGTAACTCCATGCCACGAAAATATGCAATCAAACTAATCTTATGGCCTAAAACTGTCTACCATCAACAAATTTTTTGAAGACGATCAAATATTCTTTGGTATCACACACTCATTTTTTACCATAACATTAAGTCCAACATCCAACTAAATTTCTGTAAAATTACAAGTCATGGTCAGACAGACGGCCTGGTATCTTCGGGAAAGCATTGTTTACTTATTGCAAAGCTGCTTTGCTTTACTTTTGTGAACATTTACGTTTCTCATTTCTTATAAAACAAGTGTGCACAGTATGCTTGCCGAACAGCTGTTTAGAGAAATAAATTTGGAAAAAATGCTAAGGAAATAGATAGTACATCACCATCGGGGCTCAAACCCGTAAACCATGCATATGCAAGTTCGGTAACCCACGGTGATAACGTACTTTATCTCTCCAGTCTTTACATTAGCTGCCAATCCTCCAACTTCAACGTGAAGATCAACGTCGAGCCATTCAAAAATCTGAAGTTGGGTCTCTCTGCATCCATCTCACACACCACAAATAAGAATGTCACGGGTTCGAGTATCCGACGGAGGCATTATTTCTATTTCTCTAGCAATTTGACTATTTTCTATCCTTTCTTCTCGTTAAAATAAAATTGTGTACTGATCGCTGATGCCAATGATAATGTAATAGTCTTCAATTACCATCTTGGTTTTTCGTTCATAAGCACACATGAGTTATGGGTGATCAAAGCAGGAAAACAGAGATATCTAACTGAGAATCAACTAGATGTGCCATGGTATTTATTCAAATACGTTAAAGGCATATATTGAAACATGAAGCCGTCGGAAATGCAGTGAAATATTTTTTGATAATTCATCTATTAATTCCACTGATTAGAAAAATCCTAAATGTCACTTTTGATAACAAAGTACAAAAATCGTGGAGCTCGTTGGCATAGAAGTCTAGGAGCCAGAAATTTTACGCTGTGGACAAAATTCTAATAACTTAAGGTTTCAAAATGAAGACTCTGCATAGATATTTTATCTTTTTTTGTGTATGAAAAGCATAGTTGTAGAAAAAGAATAATCAGTGTTGTTTCTGAAGATAAGTACAGAATCACAGCCTATATCTTCTTATAATTTACTTTTCAAATCAGCTTTTAAATTTTCCCTTGACTCAGTTCTCTTTGACCGAACTTGTTTGACGAAGCTAGTCTGTGTTGGCACAACTGTTCTTATACATGGGTTTAAATTGAATAACTGAAGAAGATGAGCCCTTAGGTTGAGCACGAGCTGGAGGTGGGTTTCTTTCAAGAGGTGGCTAAGGGTAATGTGCGCCGAGTTAGGGTAGGAGTAAGGGACCAGAATCTTTCCCAAATCCACATTTGAGCAAATGTTTCTTGAGCTTGGGTTTGTGTAAAATCATCAATAGGCTGAATTTATGATGATTTTTAAGGATTTGTTATTAACGAAATGACATTTGTCGCATTTTAGATATAATACAAGCTGAAAATTACTCAGAACAAGCAGCTGTAAAGTAATGAAAACATAGATGTAGTTGGATCGAGCATTATACTGGATTAAAATCAGCACGATACCTTCAAAGTTTCCAAACAAAGTCTGCACACTTAGAACAAATGGTGAGATTTGCTGCGAACTAATGCAATCTCATTCCGAAGGTGTCACATGTATTTCTGTAGCTTGCTCTTTTCGGCAGACCAACACCATAATGCCGTTGTCAAGATCTTTGTAGCTTTTTGATTTTATTGTCATTTGATGATGATATGATATGAAGACGTATTGAGATCTATGAAGGCCAGTACATAGGACATCTAGAAGGAAGACGAAAGCAAAGGATTTTAAACCCGATTGCCTGAAGTTGTGTCCTCCCGGCAGGAAAACAGTCGTCTGATGAGATACTCCAGTCCAGCTAAAGACTTGAGAAAACAAGCTGACGAATTAACTTTCTTTCCTTCTTGAACTTAATTAGATCAGATGCTTTGAATTCGTTATGAAATATTTCTGGCTTTCCCTAAAATATATTATACAATTGCAGCATAACCTACAAGTAGTAGAACCTTAAACAATTTCAACCTTAACTACAAGTAGTAGAATCAAATACAATTGCAGCATTATCTACAAGTAGTAGAATCAAATACAATTGCAGCATTACCTACAGGTAATAGTATCTTATACAATTGCAGCATTACCTACAAGTAGTTGAATCTGATACAATTGCAGCATTACCTACAAGTAGTTGAATCTGATACAATTGCAGCACTACCTATAAGTCACAAATAACACAACTGCGCAGAAATAGAATAGAAGTAGCCTAGCATTAAATCGCTTGTGGCCTGAAGACACCACCTCTTTGGCTCCATATTGGAATTTGACTTCGTTGCCATATCACTACTGGCATAATACAAAAGGAGTGAATAAAGAGATTTGGTACCTCGCTACACTGCCGCCCTGTTAGTGACTAAATGATCTGAGAAATTTCTATCAGATAATACATCAGGTTTCAATACTTCATGAAATAATGACATTTAACATCTGGTTAGGCCAAATTTCTTCAGAAATTCCAGAGTGATAGCTGATTAATGATATCAAGTAGCTTACTGAGGCTACCGAAGACTATGTACAACTAATCCTTCCATTATGCAAATGAGGAAGAAGAAACAAACCAATCAAATTGTGGTATTTTGTCAACAAACGCACGCGCAGAGAGGTCAGAAATCAAGGCCTGACAAACAATCGAGATTTCGCAGTGAGGCAACAAGGATTTAACCGCTGCGTTGTGTTGCTTACTCAAAAAAATTGGTCAAACGTTGCTTCTGGGGGACTCACAAGTGGAAAACCGGTACCAAAGTAAACTTGGTGGTGCCTTTTTTATTCCTTGTCGGACAAATCTTTTGAGATGTTTGCGGTAGATGGAGGCATGTGGGAAACTACATTCTCAACTCGATGTTGACAAGATAGACAAAAACAAATTCGTGTACTCCAAGGTAAGACGATTTTTCTCATGTACTGTTAGTCCTTCCCGAGATCTCGCATTTGCTTACAGTGCACTTGTCATATTATGAGATTACAACAATTTATCAATAGAGGAAGAAATTACGCACTTGGGTGCAATCTCGACGTCATTTTGTACCCATTTTGTACCTGTTTACATACGGCTTTTACTGTCTCGAATGAACTATCGTATTTATTCTACTACTTCATTTTTTACATGCAGAACTTTATTGATGGCAGTGGGCAACAGAAGAATATCCAGTTCCTATTCCTGGTAATGGGAGTAAACTGAAAGCAGCACGCAAATACCCACATCGTATATTCGGCGTCCATATTTGCAGAAAAGGAGTCTTTGCAAGTTCAGATATCTTCCAAGCACGATATACACCGTAGTAGCTAGTAATCACTCTGCTTTGGATGTTCTCATACGAAATTTGGATGCAGTTCGGAATGTTTCCGATAATAAAGCTGCCGACGTGTTCTACTGCCGAAGCACATTCAGATATATTGCACCAACTGTGAAATTAATCTTGCTGTTTGGATTTATTGGTTTTTCTCCTGTAATATACTCTTAATCTTGTAAACATACAGTACGTAGAACATTGCCATGAAGTAGTACTAGTATCCATATTTATAGCCATAGGCGTCTACATTACTCAAGAAGAATCAGCGGAACCTGTTACGGTATTTTTTCGTTTAGGTAAGCAAGTTTACTGCTGAGCATAACTTACGTTTTAGTGTATCTGAATTTGCTTGAAAGTGCAAAGGATCCTATATTGTTCAATTATAACAAGAATCTCGAGTACTCATTTATGAATCCGGTAAAAGATCAGAGGTAGTTCTGCGTAAACTTTACCAAAATACGATTTAAAGAAGTAATAGAAACTACCCGGCTTTGCAGGAACAGGGAAACTTCAGAAATTGTGATGACAGAGAGACACGAAAACCAGTATCGTGCGGCCTCTCACTGTTCCTCATTGATAGCCAGCACTTAGCCCGTACATACACAACCTTCAGCTTCGATAGTGGTTATCTCGAGCATATTACATTCAGCAAAAATAATGTAGACACTTACCTTTAGCCCTGCCTGAAATGTTTGCGACATTTTTCACATAGTTTATAGAAACATCGTCCGGTAGTACCACAAGCGAATCTCCCCACAGCTTCACTTGATCAACCATTTTCTCTTTTCTTCAGAAAAGCTTGTCAGGCCTAGCAACAGTAACTAAGGACAAATAGAACTTTGACCGAAAATGGAAGGGTCTATTCTAAACTATTTTTAAGAATTTCCTTTTCAGCCTGGTGAAGAGAAAAGATCGTATCAATAATTCTTCAACCGGAAAAACCAGCACTAGATGTCATGATGACCGAGCACTCCCTTTTATTAGTAAAAGGTGTTCTCCCACTCGAGCATTGAATCACCCCATCAAGTTAAGTATGTACCTAAACACATGTTAGAGCTGACAAAGCAAAGATAGATATAGGGGTGACTTTTTGGGGATCATTGATGCTTTCATTGCCTCTATGGTCATGAGTCAGACTAATTATCGAAAATGACAAATTCCTCCCTATAACGTTGATTAAAATGATAGAAATAATAATTTATTTGTAACTATATGCAGAAGGGGAGATAGCTCAACTGCAAGAGAGCTGATTTAAAAAGCAGAGGGAAGATTAGCTATGAAGGGAAAAACGGCCACCTTACTTTATCATAAAATGACTCAGGACATGTCATCCTATGTAACATCACATCCCGTACAATCTATAACCTAGAATCAACGAGTTAGGTCAGGCTCTCTCTCTTTCTCTCTCTTGTGTCATTTCCCATGCGAGTTTCAATGAACTAGAATAGTGATGGGAGAGGTGCCAGGGTGACTGGGCCAATAGGCCGACATCGGTCCGCGTTGGTGAGGGTATAGTCTCTTCTGTTGTACGCCCGCTCCTTGTTGTCGCAAGTCCCGGAGATGAAGTTTTAAATAAAAATCTATCTTGGACCTCCTCTAGCTCTTCCTTCCTTATCCTGTGTCCAACAAACTTCCATTCTCGTTGCTAGCTTCAGTTTAGGTTCATCTTTTCATTAGAAAATTAACCCATTTAGTATATATTTCAGCTTGCTTCAATAGAATCACATCTAACCTTTAGGTTCCTATGATTCTCTATTGTTCAAGTTCATGGTTCGTAACCTGTTTCTTCATCGTATGTCAGTTTCACAGTCTTACTGCAACAGATTTGTTTCAGGTACTATCCTTTCGCAAAGATCATTATAACTATAGCAAAAAGATTAAGACGATTTCAACGTATTCATTATTAAAAGCGGTTACCGATAGCCTTACAGGTAAGTCCTTTCATCAGCTATAAGTTACGATCACTAATCTCTAAAAAGCACTGGATCGAGCATCATCCGTCTCAAAGTGAGGTCAGTCGTTGGATGCCATTTCAGTCTCCATCACACAAAGAATGTAGACAATGTTTCGTAGCACGTCGGACCTTCCCGCCCTACTTTGACTTAGGGGACTAGTGTTCCTGCCTACGCTTTTTCGCTGTTAGAAATATCAAGAAGCTCGATCTAGTCCTTTTTATACATGAGTGGTTACGATGAACTTCACATCAGACTTCACGGATTGCTGTTTAGCAACATTAATATTTGCTGTTTGATTACTAATTATGATGTTCACGAGCACATCTAGAAAGGCGTGTGGATTTAATCATATAAGATAGCAAAATTTGTAAGCCAAACTATGGGCTAGTAGTTACCGAAAGATAGTCTTTATTAAACATAAATAAGCTCGAATTTTATCTTTCCCATAAATACTAATTGTTGTTACATAGCGCATAGAACGCCGTTGATTTCCCTTCCAAACGTTATTGATTAGAGTACAATTGCCAAAGTTCCATTAACTTACGTTAGTAAGAAGGCGTCAGATTTTGTTATTTGTCATGTTCACTTTAATTATTCGATTTCATTCCATTGTGAATAGACTTTTTATAAGTAAAGAAATAAATGTCTGGTCCTTATGTTAGTCACGTCAAAAGTATGAATTAAAGTGTATTGATGTTAAAATGTTCTCGTCGGGGAAATATTTCTTGGATGTAATCGCCTCTAGAATCTGATTTATTGTTCGCATCACAAACTTTCGTTACTGATGTGTAAATAATGCCAAATCTGCAACGGTTTCTACTTGTACCCCTCTTTCTAACCTTTTAAAAACGTGACAGAGCAGCTGTGCATCCTCATCAACTTTTTACGCCCAAACTGTAACGTAGGAGAGTGTATGCCGCTCTTGCCTTTTCATTCATTCTCTTTCTCCTTCCTCGTCTTCCATCTCCTTAGTTTCCATTCCCTTTGGGCTCTTGACGTACCCACAGATTTCCTTTAGCTTCCAGTAGCGGTCTGGTTTACTTCATTTATTAATCTTTGCACTGTGTTCCAATTTTTCCATTTCTCAGATTAGATAATGTATTACCTGAATTTTGTACTGCTCTCTTATTTATCATCAACTAAGGTCTCCTTCTCATCTCAAAAAGCTCATTTTTATTCTAACGCCTTTGTCCCTTCCATAATTATATCCACTCCCTCCTTCCTTGCAAGTTTCAGAGTACTCGAATTCAATAAAAATTTTATACTGTGCAAACTTATAACGAAACCCGACATCCTTCACTTTATAATAGACGTCTTCCTTTAGTTTAACCTTGGCATACTCTTGATAGCTACTTGATTCTGTCATTAACAGACAAGTTAATTAGGTACATACGTTAACATACGTTAACTACTTTGTTTGTAATACAGAACATTACGATTGCACGAAATAGCTAATGGGTTAATTACATGTTTGAAAATATAACTTATTAGTCAAGAAAGCAACATCGTATAGGCAGTAAACAGTATCTGATGGTATCAATTTCGTTTTTTCCTTTTCTGATTCTATTCTGCCAACTTGTACGCTGAGTAGTGTCGACTGACAAAAGGCTTTTAAGTACAAAAATGTTATACCTATTTCTTGCTATCTTAACATACCATACTACTCTAAAGGATCTTCTTCTGTAACTGTTCAATTAATCAACCAAATTAACTAGCGTATAGAATGAACTTAACTGATAGATTGATGTATTTGATACCCTCTACGGAAAAAAATGCACCTATTTTTGTTTTTATTGATATTTTCTATCTTTATTTAGCCTACATTTGTGGCTCACTACTGTGGGATTAGAATCAGACAGATAAAACTAATGACACAACACAAAAGCAATGAAGTTAAGTAAGCAGAAAGTTAGGTTGTTCTACCTCTGTCAAAACATCATATTATTCAACTTGCCGATATTGGAATGCAGAATTTTGTAGTTTTCTTTTCATGAGGAAGATCAACAATACCACATTAAATGTATGATTTAAACAAGTACGAGAACAAATATTGATGGGATAGTTGTAGATAAATGCAGTCTGTACTTGCTTTCGATTTGCAAGTTGGGATCAGATGGTACTCTGCGTCCATGTTGACACATGATGCATCTATCCATCTGCGGTGTTTCTACTCCCACTGAGTACGAGAGATGGGACATTTTACACATGGGATTCTAAATGTGTTTAGGAATAGTGCCGTAGCATAAGATCGCAGTTGGGAAATCTCTGTTAAATAAATAAGCGGAGAAAACGTCGACGAAATTCCAGCCGTTCATTCTAGCGCTATGGTGACGATACGAAGTTTCAATCTTACAAAGGATCCGTTCATGCCTTTCTACACAAAACTTTTGTATTGTGGCAAGGAATTAACTTTGATTTGAGTGTAGAAATGCAGCCAAGGGAGCTGCATAGGTCACGACACCGACAAAACTCATTTGATTATATACAGGCTCAATAGAGAATGAAGAAAACAGTGCAGCCTGGATAATGTGCTCTATAAAATGACTAACAGACCAAAAGTGTCAAGGTCGTCTCCTTAGTTAACAGACGATAGAATATGCCATCAAAGCAAGTCTTGAGCAAACAGTTAACTTCAAATACCTTAGAAGTCAAGATGTACTTAGTTCCAGCTGGAGTAAATCATACAGACAATGAGAGGAGAGTTCTTCCTGAATCAAATATCCTTTTACTGTCTACGGTCGCCTTTTTAAGTCGTCTTAAGAACTCAAAGAATGCATGGAAATGTTAAACTCTTGGTCAGTATTGACTTTCTTTGCTTGGCATTTTGAATTTATTTCTAAGTTTCCTGAACAAAGAAATGGGATGAATGATGACCGTAACGAGAAGAAAGAAATTACGTCGTTTATTAAAACGCAAGCAAGCCTAGTTTGTCACCGCAGTCAAAAGATTGTGTATCTCAAAAAACCGCACATTAACTCCTTCTGTAGACTCGCTTATAGTCTCAACAAGTCGCTCCAATCCTGCCAGTGAGTGGAGAAGCATTTTCTGCAAAGTGATCGCGGATTAAAATTTCTTCCTGATAGTGTTTGATGATAGTTATACCGCAGGTTGAGCCTCTCCAGTAGAAACCTAGCACGCTCAAGATTCTCTGTAATCGTACCATATGTATTGGCAAATGACAATTTGTATAGCCTCTATTATAACATCTGGTAATTGGGTTGTAATGTGCGGTTAGATGGCAATTACTAGGTGCCAAAGAGACGGGGGGAGGTCATGCTTTTCACCTCTACAAACGGCAGCTTATCTACTTTAAAATGTATCTCAGCATATTGCACTTAAGAGCCAACTTCCAGTGCCGTACCCCGGTCATGATGAAAGTGGGAAGGTGGGGGGAGCACATCACGACCTAAAATAATGAGATGCAAAGAAGGCGCTGCTAGTCATTTCAAAAGGAGGAGGGGGGTTTTCAGGAACTATCCACTTTGGAAACTACCAGACCCGACGATGGACTCATAACAAGTGTGAAACATAACATTTCCGTATTGTCATAGCTATATGTAAGATAAAGTGTTAGTTTGTGGCCAACCTATGTGAAAATTAAGTTGAGTAAACGGTTTATAAAATCTCCAGATGATTGCTATGACCAATGTCTTTGGAAAACGTTAAGCAATTCTGAATCCGATACGCACTTTACTTTTTGTACCACAAGGAAACTTTCCAAATATTTTAGGTACAAGGCAGAATAGATTGATGATGTGAGGAAATTTATAAAGCTATTAGCACACGCAAGAACTTCGAAAGTTTCATTTTATTTCTATTATGTGTTTCAAAACGAGTAAATCCTTGCGTTATGAAAGTTTGCTTTCCTAAACATAGTTTTGCTATTGAGCAAGCATTTTTAAAGACGAGATTGGAAGCAATAAGGTTGAGGTACTTAAAGTGAATACGCCTTGGCGATAACATTGAATCAAAAGTTTATAATTTCCTTTCGTTCTTTAACTACATTTAAATTATTTCTCTAAATTTCTACAATAGAAGATCTTATGTTGTACCAAACTAAATTTCACGATGGAAAGAAACTTATTAATTTATTTTAGATCTTGTCGGAATCTCATAAGGCAACTCTGTGAAACATATCGTTAATTTTTTTAACAATTTTCTTCCAGGCACTAAAGAATTTGTCTTCAGTTATGGTCTTTTAGGTGGTATACCTTGCAACATCAACAGGGATTAATTTTTTGGGTGAATCTTGACTTTTTCCAATCGATTGATAAGTATACATTGACATCAAAAGCAGCAGTAAATGCACGACTCCTGGATTCTGCGCCCGCACAGTGAGACACATGTAACTATCTTACTGATTTCCGTATGACGCTTGCCAAGCTATAAAATCGTTTCTCAGTAAAGTTGGCATAGCTCATGGCAAGTTCATATTAGGCCGTCGGTGGTAATATTAAGCAAAACTAGATACCTTGGGTAAAGGAACAATATTCAAGATGACTTGACAAAATTTTCAAACATATGTGAGGTTTTCGAAATATGGCAACAAGCAAAAGTGGAAGGAAACTGTGGAAACCCCTACCAGAGGTAACGAAGGCATTTGTCTACGAGAAGAACTTAAAAATCGAGTTATGCCTACCCTCATACGACATCTCGTTTACATAACTGAATTTTTCAAAAATCATTCACCTTCGAAGGTGCGAAAGTTTATAATGGTCTTCCATATTGGCAAAATATTACTCCATATTTTTCATCGACGACTTAAAGCATCACTTCCCTTGATCCCGCCAACCATTTTTTTGTTTTTTGTTTTTCTTTTTTAATACAAAATTCCCCCATTTTTAATCTACATTTTATTTTTCTTCTTCTTTTCCCCCTTTCTTACCTTTAAACTATTATTTCGTGGTACAGGACTCACAAGGAAAACGTACGTGTACATATATTTGATTTTATTAATAATATGTATATATATGATGTGACTATCCTGTCAAAAGCTTCGTAAATTAACCTTAATTACCTCTAGAATTACACTACTTTCTATTTTGTCAATGATTGGCTTCTCACAACAAGAATTTGGATGCTCGATGCCCAACATACTAAAGCCAAAGCACAGAATTCGTTAACGTTTGTGAAAAGAACGAAAAATATATTTGTTGTCATTTAATCTTAGTAGGCTGTTTACAAGCGTTTTTGTCCGAAACTATAAAAATTAGTGACAACAATTTATATAATAGAAACAGTTAAGATTCTTCTGTTCCTGGTCAGTTCTAATAATACTCATCTCAATATTGTCGGAGATACTGAGGGATTTTCTTTAAGGAACTGGTTTAATCAACCTTTTTTTTAGTTTCCTCCAAAGTAGTCTTTTATTTTGTCCTAATGCTAACCATATTCTTTCAATGGTATATGAAGGGTGTGCAATGTAGTCACCATGGCCATTGTGACTCTTGGGAATGACAGGTAGTAAAGAGAAGAACTGTATTGAGTGATGTGGATGAAGAACTCGGGCAGAACCATTTCCTTGATTCCTTTCCTTCCATCTCTTGTAAACCTGAAACGATGATCAATTACCGACGCAGCCACTGTAGTAAACTAGGTACTTTGTAGACTAACTGATTTTTAACTTTAACTTTTAAAGCTTCAGCCACAGGATTCAGCACTTGATTGTGAAACTGCGTGTAACAAATTTAAAAAAAGAAGATATAGACAAGTGACAGAGATGCGAGAACACAGATGAGGACAAAGGGATCGATCAATTTTTATAACGAAGGTGAAGTTAAGTGGATTGATTAATGGAAAGGTAACTAAAGAATTTGCGTTTATCTTGATGAAAAGTACCCTTTTACAATTTCCATTACAGTCTGGGCTGTGTGAAAAGTGAAACCATTGGAAGTGATTGAAAAAAGAATGTATTGTAATTGTATAAATCAGTATCAAAGTTTGGTAGATCTTTTTTATAGAACAGTTGGTCAGATTTTTATTATCAATAGGGTTGGAAGGATAATTTTCGTTTGACGCAGGGTAGAAAGCTATTGCAAAGCATATGTAGCGGTAGCTTAAAAGAGGCAAGCTATTACATCTGTTTTAAGAGATTACAAAAAGAGGGGGCCAAAACCAATCCTAGTTCCTCCTGCTGATACTCCGTGTCTAAATCCGGCGTTGATCTTACGAGACAATTCTTTCGTCTGTGAATGGAGAGGAAGCTCACATAAGCACACTAAGACAGTGAATGCGTCATCCACATTCCACTCCTATATTAAATAGGATGTCGAGAAAAAAACTACTCATCTTTTATCAAAATTTTATATGGAAAACACAGGTCCTTATACTAGTGTTCACAGAGAAATCTTCTTTCAGGAACAGTGCACAAGATAAAACTCAGATTGTCCTAAAAACAGTAAAGAAATCTATTACAAACTTTAGCTCACTGCTCACTTTCCATCTTCAAAAGTAAACTCGATGGGAATCCGATCCTACATTTTATAAAATAGATACCTGAAAAATGTCACTAATAATGCCATTCAGATAAGATGAGCATTTTTCTTCTACCATAAACATCCCTTGACGTGTGCAGTACCAGTAAGGAGGACAGGGAAAACAAAGATTAAAATTGCTTCTACTACAAAACATTTTATGGTTAACATGACTCAAGAGTTGTTGCCTGCAACGTAGAAAGAAGTAACATCTACCACGAAGAAAAAATTAACTTAAAAATTCCAGCAAGTCAGTAGCTCTTGCGGAACAAAGACGAATGAACAGAATGACCGTAACTTTTATCAGCTGTCATAAGCAAACGAAACGCAGCATATAAAATATTATCTCGTTATGCGCACGAAAGTCTGGCGGCCCTTAAAGCGACATGTACAAACACGTGGAGTAGGTCAGTTTGGCTCGTTATCATTTCATCATTTGCCGCTCCGCAACCTTCATTTTTTTCAAACAAAGATACCGGAGCCCTGTTGAGAGCAAGAGATTCCTTAAAACAAAAATAACAAAAAACGTGTCACCAATAAATATGTTACTTTGGATGACATGCTACAGTATTCGCCTATCCCATAAATTCTTTGCAAAAGAGCTTCTTCCATCAGTGCAGACGATTGCTTTAACCACTGTTGAACGGCTACGAATAGCTACGAGACGAATGGCGGATTTGCCAGAAGTAGGTGTCAAGGGTACGGTCTACTTGTATCTTGCTCCGATTAAACAATACTGCACAAAACGTTCTCCGCAACCACGAATTCAAGCGTCATAGATTTAACAAAATTCCTTAAGATACAGAAAAGGTCAATGTCGGGGCATTCTATTCTATTTTATTCTCTTTACCACAAGACGATAAAATCAAATATGTTGTGAAAGCTGAGTCTTTGCCTCGATTGCTCATTATGATAACGCGTGGCATCGATATTTTATTTCAATTCAGTAGCTTTAATACTGTAATAGTTTAGTGGTTTTCATGGACTGCGAGATAGAAAGAGAGATGCTAAGTATGCAGGGTTTCACAAAGGATATTCGCTCTGGACGATTTACGGAAATGTTTACTGCTGGATTTTTCAGCATGGAGCCAATCCTTGCAAGATATTAAGTCTTTCGCCTTACACTCCCTTCCTCTAGTGGTATTGCTATAATAGAGAATTTGTTAGATAGCTGGTTTGGTTTAAAGAAAACTGCTACAACCAGCATCACTTCGACAAATTCCCTAGATTTAACCATCGACCTCACAACTGGACAACACTTCCCTTACCGTAAACCAAACGACGAACCGCTATACACAGACCGCCGCTCTGACCATCCCCCTTCTCTCATAAGACAACTACCGATGTCTGTTAACAAACGACTGTCGACGCTCTGGTGTAACGAGAGTGCATTTCATAATCACGCCCGGAAATACGAACACGCACTGCACTTAATTGGCTACGACAGTAAACTAGAGCTCCGACAAGAGCCCAGTCCTAACGTGACACCACTTCGTAGGACGAGGAAACGAAACATAATTTGGTTCAACCCGCCTTACAGCAAGACAGGACAGGCAAACATTGCCAAAACTTTTAAAAAACGTATAGACAAACATTTTCCCAAACCGTCGACGCTACACAAAATATTTAACCGAAACACAATTAAAGTAAGTTACAGCTACAGTAGTGACATTCACAGCATAATCAAAGGACACAACTGACAGACGAAAAGAGAAATCGCTACAGACAACACAATGCCACTGTAGGGTCAAGGATAATTGCCCTCTTGAAGGCAATTACCTAGCCAAAGCAGTTGTATACCAGGCGACAGTATCGACAGACGATAACAACGGGGACAAGCACCATATAGGCATTGCAGGGGTACATTTAAAGACAGGTACGGAACCACATGAAAACCTTCAACAACCGACGCTACCAAACTGAGACAGAACTATCGAAACACATTTGGGGCTTTAAGACGAACGCAATTAATTACAAAATACAATGGACGATACGTTAACAAGTTGAACCGTACCCAGGTGGCTGGGAGCATTGCAACCTTTGTTTAGAGGAAAAGCTGCTGCTATTGAAAGCTGATAAAGCATCGCTTTTGAACAAAAGAAACAAATTAGTGTCCAAATTGCGTCATGTAAATCATTTTATTGTTTGTAACTTTGTCGGTATTACTTAAATATGTGTGGTGTAAAGTGACTTGTACATTTGCCTGATGATCGTGAATACGTGAAACTCGGAGTAGCGAATTTCCAAATCTCTTCCTTTAGGGCCTCTTTCTCTGTATATGTGTATCTATGTAGGTATGAATGTGCTGTTATAATTCTCCTCCACCAAGATGGATCTACTGCAACTTCTGAAACATAAGATCCTGACAAAGATATTCTAACCTGACCTCACTTGTCTCCAGGTGTTACGACCAAAAAACCAAACATTGGGTCTACCGCTAAAGTCTGTAAAGAGGGGCATTATGAACACAGTAACATTCACTTCTACGATTTTGTAATGGAAGAAGAGTAAGTCCTTGTTCATATTGAAATGCATTAACGTTGAAAAAATAGACACTTAGGACCAACAAAGATTATGAAGGTATTTTTTCTGTTATCGAAGAATATTAATAGACAATAACTGATGTACAGTAAGTCGTAAATGCCATTGCTTAGTGTAGTTTTCCCTAACGCTTTCTAGGGAGAGGCACAATGAACACGTAGAACCGGTTACGGTATTGTCAAAGGGCTAATCACTTTCGAATGGGTCCTTTGCATTCTAAATATGACATGCACCTTGTGGGGGCCATGGGAAACCTAAGCGCCTACCTACTTAGCATCACTAACTTTAGTACAACCCTGGTGAACGATAAAACCATTATTCCATTCATTCCTCATATACTCTAACCTCTGCAAAAGAAATAAGTGGGAATATTGCCCTCGTCTCTAAAACATGAAATCTTAACAAAGCATTAATTCTCCAAACAATGTAACACTGAAAAAAGGAAATGTTTAAAGAAAAGAAAAGCCTCTTTTACTCTCATGTACATGTCTAAATATCATTTTATAGATATACACATATCCTAGATTCTTGCCTTTATCAGTCTTAGATACCAATGTGAGGTACACTCACGTTCTTGGTGCTTCAACAGAGGTTAGGCCATCGGGCCTTCCAAAAAATATCAGGGTAGGCAGAGCATATATTCATTGTTTCCAAAGTATCGGAATGGAATACGATTCTTTGTCTTGGCGTCTTTCTCATGCACTCTTGTTATGAGAAAGTCATGAGAAACCAGTACCCACTGACTAAAAGAAAAGATCGCAAACAAAACATGGTAGAAAAGATGAAATGCACATAATATTTTTCTGTGACATATGTTCGCCAGGGTAGGCGGATTGCTAAAACAAGAGCTTACAGGACAGGCAGCGCCCTATCTCGCCTACCCTCAATGGCGTGCTTGGTAAAGTAAAATAAAGATTCTAGGCAATACGGAAATAAATTATATATCACTGTGTACACTTTGCACGATAACAAAGTAGTGACAGGATGGCCATAAAGCAATCACCGGCATTGACAAAATGTTAACGAATAAATAGAGGATTTTCAAATGACGTCAATTTTAGTAAATGCATTTAAAATATGCTACAAATTTGCCATTATTAGTGCATTGATAATGATTTGATTTCTTGACATGAAACGTATTTAATAAACATTAACGCATGTTACTGGATTTGCAACTTATTCAAAATACCAGCCCGTGATGATTATGTTTTTAAAACCATTAGGACCTTAAGGACAACCATTGAATAGGCCCTTAGCTCGTGCGAGGGAAGCATATCAGGACCATGCCGATTAGAAAAGCACCCCCCCCTCTAAAAAAACTACAAAAAAACTCAAACAACTTAAATTTAAGATATTCAAATTTTCTGTTCCTTAATACATTCAATAACCCCTTGACCGTTAATGGATAGCTACGGTACTGCTGATGAATTCAAAACGAGGGCAAAGAACCGAGGCTACTAGTTAAACGCACTAGATAGATGAGATCAAAGAATCTTATAGGAATTGCTAAAAAGATTTGTGTGAGTTTACGGGATTAATTGAACATGGGTTACCACCCACCTACTCTGAATGCAACCAGTACTTTACAATTTATTAGGATTGCAAGTATAGATGAAGCTGGAATTACGAGATATATCAAATTGGAAGACACAAGATTTCAAGGGGATACACCATGAAAATAAAATCCAATGCAGTTTCAGACGAACAAGATAAAACCATTTTAAAAACCATAAATGATTTTACTTCACTAGGAATACAAAAGATACGAACCCGTAGCATCTAAGTGAGGTTTCAGCAAAGTATACTGTTCCCCAACAGTAAAAACTGATAGCTATGTAATGACTCTGCGTAGGTTAAAACGGCCCCCAAAATAAATACTGTAAACGCGAGGAAAGTCTTAAGAAAACATGTTTAGTCAACAGAAAGCAATAGTCAACTTGGAATAATCCTCAATTATTAAGGGGCAGAATTTTCATTGGCAACAAGCAAGTTTTAGCCTGGGATGTTGCTTTCTTTGAAGTTTTGACCGAATCGCAGCCATGAAGCGTAGATACCAAGACTCTTTTGAAAATACAACTTATAGTTTGTTATGGATTCCGGTTGATTTTGAGTTTATGGTGCTACGGATTTTTTAAACATTCATAGGTTTTTAAAAACATTAGATGCTTAGGTTTTCGAGTTTTTAACTTTTTACGTTTTTAGGTTTTGAGTTTTACTCTCTAGGTGTTTTAGATTTTTAGCTTTCAGGCTTTATTTTGTTGCTGTTGATTTATTTTTTTTCTCTCAAGTAGCTCATCTTGAAATGTTTTTAAACAGGACACACATTGATAACAGCAATGATCAGTAATGATCTGCTGAAGTGGACTAATCCTGTATAAATATTCGATTATTATTATTATTATTATCATTGATGATTGGTGAAGCTGCAACTCGCTATATCTTGCTATATCTTCAGTAAGAAACAACGTAAATGCTTCAAATTGGATTTACATGAGCAACATGATGTACACCATCAAAGAAATCTGTCAGTAAGAAATGACAGTCCTTCGAACGTTATACTGTCTGGTCAACACATGACAGATTATTGTTACATCTTCCTGATAGTGCACAAGTGATATTGATATGACATACGTTTCTCTGAACTTCCCTAACGACCACAATCATTAGAACACGGACCTTATAGCGCTACAGTTCTACACTGTTATGTTTTGGGAAAGAATGAATTCGAGGTTAATGCAATAAGGTACGAAACCATTCGCATCAGATAGCAATACATTGACTTTATCATGAAGCAGCCTAAGATTGACTGCATCTAAACACTTTTCTTGAAAGTGGAGTAATTTAGTGTCTTGCCATTAACATAGAGGATTATTTTATGTTAAATTTGACCTTGAGGTTGTAAGCCATTTTTTATGCTGATCTTTTTGAGGTTAGAAGTCGTCTGTATTGCTTTCAGAACTTTTCCTTACTGAAGTGAAAAGAGATACGGCACATAAAACGTGGTTTCCGGTCAAAACCAACAAGAGGCTGTTTCAAAATAAGAGACCTGTATCAGATTTCTAAAAGTAACGATGAATGACGTATGCAATCCCAATGCACTGCTTGCAAGCCAAGGCCTATGAGTGAATAAAAAATGGCTTCCTAAAAATCGTGTAAAAATAACAGGAGCGAGAACTTATGATCAAGTAACAATAACATGTGACTACCGTAACAGAAACTTTGAAGAACAAAATCAAAGCGAATGTTTGATTGTTGACTACATTCATTTTATCTGTGCTTCTCTGAAACTATCTGATGAGTATGATCTTATCAGTTTGTTTTGCTCAGAATCTTCAATTTCCCTCAAAATTTGCATCGGAAAGCATGAGCGTTTTCTATACGAAACTGTCGCGTAAAAGATACTGTTTGAGAAGTTGTAAAATCTTCTTAACCAGTACTTAAGTCGTAAATAACTTTTATATATTGATAACTGGATCAAAGTTGTGGGATAAAGTTAGAAACCATTCTGTTGTCATTCTTAAATATAGCATTTACTTAGCCCTTACGTTCTCTATTGACTGCCGATAAGTGTTCCTGCCTCGAAGCACTGCCAGTAGTAAAACTTTGCAGTCGAACTTTTATGGTTAGATTCCAACTTCATTAAATGCTTTTAATTCCCCTATAGTAACTTGAACCGATACCATTTCATACTGTTGCCTTGATATAATTATACATCGACTGCCATGTTCATATTCTAACTTTAAAGCACGTCGTTCAGGAGGGAATCTGAGTCAAAACGAGACAACCAAAAATTCACTTAGGTAGATTCATTCTTCATTCATTCAAGACTCATTCTTTTACAATTTCATGATTAGGCAAATAAAAATGGTGATATTAGCTGTATGTAAGAAGCCAGACTGATACTTTATTTCACAAGTACATACTTGTACTGGTACTGCTGTTTTATTTACCTTTTGACAATTACAGTAACAGGAAATAATGAATGTTCCATTTTATGCGCTTTACTAGTTTACGCTGCACTTATATACACCTCCAAATTCTGAAATGTGAAAAATAACTAAGCTTCTTGCAAGAGCACTCATTTCGTGCGCTATGCTTGCAGGCTGGCAGTAGCCTCAGGTGTTAAAATTCGTATCTGGGAGCGGAAGCGAGGGGTTAATGAGATAACTAGGAGCACTAAAGATCAGGGAATTTTGCGATGAGTTATTCAATTATTTAATGGCAAGATAAACCTTAAAGGTCCCATGCTTTTAACAGTTTTTTAAGACATTTCTTTATTTGCTTCACACTTTTCAACCCTAACTAGACTGGGTCATTTTTTTATTTTACCAGGACTAGCGCTTGGGTATGCAGTCTATTAGGCCCATATCTCTATATTTTGTGAATATATGTCACCTCGCAGGATTGTTCATTCATCTGTCAGCTAAAGTTAAACTTTGCAACTGGTGGCTATCACGTCACAGCACAGCTGGAAGCAGCAAGGTTGTTTAAACCGTATTAATAATCTATCGTTGAAATAACGTTGACTGTGAAATAAGCTGAAATGTTTTAGGCATCAAATAAAAACGTTGAAATAATTACAAAGATCTATTTTACATGAAATGTACTTGAACTGCGCAAAAATACAAATTTCTTGTCCGTAGAAATTTATGTTGTTTGTGGGTGATTATGAACTCATCCTTGAGAAATGTTGAAAATCACTTTTTAAAGTACTTCAAAATAAATTTGAAAAAGCCGAACGATACTAAAAAATTGGAAGACTCGTTCATGAGATATCAGGAAAGATACAAAGCCATGGTCCTAGCTGGTGTTTATATACGTTTGTGTTTTCACTAGTTTAATAGTGCAAAGATCATCTAGTTTAAAACAGCCGGCTAAATGTCATTTCCAAAGTAAACGTCTAAGATTAATCTATGGACCGACCCTTCAACGCAGATACGGAATAATTCTTATCAGATAATTAGTTTAGAAGTGCAAAATCCGTAATTTCTACAATATCAATTTATATGGACGAAACTGTGGCATACGAAACAGCGCACGTGAATTATATCCGGTTTTTTAAGAGAGGAATCAGCACAGTAGAACATCTCGTGACGTTTTTGAAATGATCGAAGTATGTGCTTTTCTCAACATCAAATAGTCTTGGTGAAGTATCTTAACATCATATTTGATTGAATTTTGAGAAATAGGCAGCAAAACTTGACAGGAATAAGGTAAGGCTTTAAACTCCTTCACAGCTTGCCTCTTCATGATCACGAGTCTTTGCATCTGTTCTATAATTATCAAGCACAAATTCTGATGCATAGGCCTACTTTGCTTGTAAAATAAAATAAGATGTGTACTTAATATTTGATGTGTATTGCGTCTCTTTATTATGAGTAAAGATGATCAATATACATGGCCGTTCATTGCCGGTAGCTGACGTATGGATATTCTAGCCGTAACCTTAGCCGCCTCCGTAGAAGGAACAGCAGCCGTCGCCGTATCCTTACGTATGACAACCCAGCATCAAGAACTACTCTGTGGAGTTATATATAGCAAAATGAAGCTTAGGAGAGGTATTGTTATACTACAATATGTATTATAAGTTTTCACCCTAAGAAGATTATTTACCGCAAATCCATGATTATTAAGTGGAAATCTCCTCTTGCCTCCTATTAGGCCAAATACGTTTTGGATAAGGCTACAACCTTTTTAATACAGTGCAATAATCGAGTTCAATTTTTAATTAGCCCCTTATTTTGGTTTCAAATCTATTCTACAAGCCTCCACCGTCATCCAAGGCCCGAACCTTGTTTAAGTCTCAATTGAATATTTTCCATTAGCAAATATTCCTCTGGGAGCTGAAAGTTTTTTATCTTCGTTATCTTGCCAGATTACAGCTAACCTTTATACAGAAAAATTGTGAAAACTCTGACAGACTAGGGCAATGATTCTCAACCTTTTCTAGATTGTCACCTCCTCAGTGATCAAATATCGCCATCGTCGCCCCCTTTCTATGACCATTGAGGCAATACACCAAGTTTTGAACTATTGTCATAGTTCAAACAGCACATGTTGGTAGTAGTTTGAAATGTATTTTCAAGTTAAGTTTTTAAACGTTAAAGTTCAATTTCTCGTCCTCAATGTGATGGTTGGTATTGACAGTGTAAGGAGAGTTTCCTGATTTCGGGCGTAAATTCAGTCAGGTATTCGTCCAAATTGAGAAACTCTCGACTAGGGTACAAAACTAAGTGGGATTGGAAATTTGAAAAAAATTGTGATATTATACTTAATTTCGAGAATTCACTTGTAAGATCTAGGAAATTGACAATGAATAAAACCCCCATGGATCATCAATATGAATTCAGTATTCCTAGTATATGTAATATACCCCTGATACGTTCGAGCCCCTAACCTTTGACATAGCTCCATCAATTATTTATCAGAATATCAAGGATTCAATTGATTCCTCAGTCGGTGCTCTTATTATTTAGCAATTACAAGGTAGATAGTTCGATAAGAAATCAGACATTTCCATATAAATACATGTAGCATAATCACGAACTAGTCAAATATCATACGGAGTCGAGTTTGCTTTGACTACACGGTATCAACTCCTCCTAGGATGTTAAAGTAAAAAAGAAAGCCAGAAGTTCCATAACAATTTTTGAAGTCAAGACATTTCTCTGAAGAGTGAGAAACCAGTTATACCGTATTGTGCCCATTTTCTGCCTTCACCACAAACCGCACCACAGAGATAATCAACCAAACTAGCAAGATACGACACACAAACTAAAAGACCTTTCAATAGAAATAGAGGTTCACCCTGAAATCAAACCTAAATAAGCACAAGACAGCGACATTTCTATAGAAAAGATTATCTTTATGACAGTCACCTTCCAGTGCCTTACACAGTTACATGGAACTGTAGGGATTAGCTAGAAACTTCTTATGGACACATCCCCCCGATGTATATTCTGGAGCTTTGGAGGGGTTCAGTTTGCTTAGGGGTGTAAACTATCGTCAAAGTTAACAACCGTTGGTGTCCTTTTAAATGATCAGGAGTTTGCAAAAAGGCCTCAAACAAATATGGAGCATTTATAAGGCGTTGGCATTACAATTTAACGAGAGAATCGTTCCATTGGAAACTCGCCCATTTCGCATAGCAGTTATAAATCTATGGCTGTTGTACACAAAACACGGTCATTTTTTGTACCATTTTGAGCAATTTTCGCGAAACATAAACTTAAAGTAATCCCAAACAAAAAAAATGGTAGCTTTGAAAATTTTTCAAATCGTTGATGGCTGGACAAACAGATCGCTTACATGACTGTGTACCAGACAGAGAGAACAAGAACAGCTCGCATAAAAGTAGACTAGTGAAAACGATAATCTATATGGTACAAATATACTCTATTCAAATAGCTTAAGTTTCTAGAATAGAAACTAGGTTATCGTTTACTTTATGGTTGCTTGCATTGAAATTCATTCTACGTTTGCGAAATCCATATACAGTGCACGTAACAGGTATCATTCTGTGTTCACATCGAATAAAACCTGGTATCCACACTTCGCTGGGGTAAATTATCAAAAGTTGTAGTTTTCAAAGTATCGATCGGTCACAAATAAAGAATAGTACTTTGATTTGAAAGAAATAATTACGTTTATGATTTGACAATGTCAGTCATCACAAGGTGAAGCATTTAAAGGCAGGGTAACGCTGCTGTTGCGTGTACTTCTCGGTCTATATCTTATGTGGCTAAATAATGTTCTGAGACTGATAGTTTGCTGTTTATTAACTATGCACAAGATACTATATTTATTGTTAGTCCATTCCTATCTTCCAGTCGAAAAAGTCCGACGAAAGTTATCAGTACTCATAGCTTATGTAAGGTGAGCGTCAATTGCTAACTGTCAACGTGACACGGTTACCCTGAATTTGAACACATCTGTTATCACTAACTGTCACAATAAGTAGACATAAAGATGACATGAGAGAAATCTAAGACACTTGTCATGTTGTAAGTTACATGAAACTTTTACGAATAAGGTGATTAAGACAATGACAAGTAATACCCACCCTGCTCTAATACAATTTATTTGTTCTTGTAAATCTTTGATCGATAATTGGCCACATCGAAATAAGCCATTTGCACTCTGAAATATAAACCAAACATTGAGATGCAACATTTACATTACAGGTTATATAAATGTATATATATTGTCCTTTTGCCATTTGTAACCGAGTCATTCATTGCTAAATGATGGCATGAATTTAGACACCATTTTGACGTCCATGTTGCTATAAAGTTAGATGATATAGTTGATAATGAAAACTGAAATGTGATACTAGTATATTGTGCTCCCACGAACACACACACAGACGCTCTCAGACACAGGCATACACACACGCAGACGCACATATACAGACGCTCGCACGCTCACATGCTTTAACACTCAAATACTCTAACACTCACACGCCCACACGCCCACACGCCCACACGCCCACACGCCCACACGCCCACACGCCCACACGCCCACACGCCCACACGCCCATACACTCACATGCCCACACGCTCACACGCTCACACGCCTAAAAGTTCACAAGCTCACACTCATAGGCACATGCTGACACGCACACGCACACGCACTCGCACACTCACATGCACAATCCATGTTATACAACAGGTTGACCTTTATCATAAATAAAAAGATATGATCTGCGTCAAGATAGATATCGCCCTGCTCTTTATCATTGAAAGTGTAGTACATTGTGAACAACTGAAGTGAATAAATGTAGTTCCCATTTCCAACTGGCAAACGTGACATTTCCAGTGCTTAATTTCCTTTTGTTAACCGAGTTTTATTAGAGAGAACGCAACTGTAATCATCTGAACATGCTACTTTTGTGTAATGGATGAATATGGCAATGTATAAAGGAAGAAATTGGATTAGCTATTGTAGACGTCTTTGCTCAAAGTCATTATGACTCCAACAAGATTTGGCATTGTCGGAATACAACGAGTCCGTTCAGGCGATGTAATTGCAGGTGATGCGAAATATGTCAATCTCTTCGTCAATAACAGCCGTAACTTTTAAATAGCATCCTGTTACAGTGCACGAAAAGGAACATGTCAATAACAGCACTGTGCAATACGCCGTTCTTGAAGTAAAACAGAGACATCCCGCAAGCTAGAGGTGCGCATAAGTCAAACGAGTTGCTCATAAGGTTAGAGGAAACACCTCAGATATGCAGGAGTACAACTATACAATTTGTCAAAGTTCTTTTTACCACCCGAAAATATAGATAGTTGCTCTGAGCATAAATATCCGCATGGATTATGACAGACAACAGAACTAAAAACAAGTCGTCGGGTTTTGATGCAGATATCGTCGTCAACTTCTTGTGCCACTGCAGACAGATAGCCTCCTGAAGTTTTGCCACTCTTTCTGCCTTGCACTCGACTCATCCTCGTTATCCAAGTTTTCTCTTCAACGGAGTCGCACCAACTCTTCTTGGGTCTTCCTCTTGGCATTTTGCTTTCCCTAGGAATCCAATCTGTGGCTTTCTTTGTCCATCTGTTGGTGTCCATTCTTGCTACGTGTCCCGCCCACTTACCTTTTGTTTAGCTTATTTTCAGGAGAATGTCTTTGAGTCATGTTTCTTGTCTAACCATTTTATTTCGGGTGTTGTCCTTTCGTGTAACATTCATAATGGATCTCCCCATACTCTCGGAGTTACTTCTAGCTTGCTTGCTCGTTGTTTTGCTAGGGTCAAAGTCTCTACCCCCTGAGCTTTAGCTGCTAAGATAACATTGTCCGTTATCTTTCTTTCTACATGCTTTTCTGATATATTAATAAGAATTTGAAATATCCCCTTTCATCGATCAATAATTAGTTTAATTTTTAAACCTCAAAACCAAGCAAAAAAGCCGCCTCGCTTCCCTTGGGGATATGAACCGATATCTATTCTTTCTATTTATATGATGGAAAGACGACCCCTCCCCCCACCCCCCTCGGTTTGACGAATATGCTATCGCTAGGTACGATCATGCGTAATGCAATTCTATTTTCTTTCTGTCATTCACAAAAGAAATAATGAAGGATGCTAAAATCTGCATCTTAACATTTACTGGGTGAAAAAAAACAAGAAAATTTGTTGCGTTAAGGGCAATGCTTGGCTGTATCCCCTTGACTTCTTCTTGCTCAAACTGTTAAAATTGCTCTGAATGAATAGCAAATTTGTCTAGCTACAAACCCTATAAAAACTCCAGTTTTTGATATTAATCATAGAACGTGACTTTCAGAGGCAATTTAAGCTTGTATCAAATGTGTAGGTGGTAGTTGAGAATTTGGGAAAGTCAAAAGTGAAGTCTGCAACCATCTCCTTCAGAGTTTAAATACGAAATTGTAGTAAGAGATAACCCTACATCCTTAGCCATGTTTCCAAAAATATCTAAACTGCTACTATTGCAAACGTGAAGATGTTTGTCACCAAGATTACCTGATGCTTTACAGGTGATAATCTGCATTTTGATCATTTGTAGAATGACACCCTTGGATCCAAAGAGGGGTTACTCGTTAATTGTGTATTTATAAAAAAGTGATGTCATTGTGAAGGTACATGTTCTCAACCTCCTATCGGTGTCACGATGTTCAATCTAACTCCTATGATTCTCTTCTGAGAGCAAATGACAATTTCATTTCATCTGCCTTGTCCTTTAAGTGTTTTATCTATACTCTATATAAATAATCCATACTCTTGGAGTGATAAGCCAAAGCCATAATAATAATAATAATAATAATAATAATAAGTTAGCTCAGCGTGAATATAAGAGGAGACACGACAATGTTGCGAAATTAGTCCATTGGAAGCTATGTGAAAAGTATAACCTCGATAGAAA